>MCJB01026938.1:46439-71354 GCA_002018475.1 Nicotiana obtusifolia | reverse complement strand
ATCTGAACCCTCTAACTCATAAGTGAACATCCGGTTGACTTTTCCAACTTAAACCTTCTTAAAAGAGACTAAGTGTCTCATTTCTTACCAAATTCACTCCGAACGAAAACTACTCAACTCGATCACATAAAACATGGATAACGAAGCGTAAATGAAGTAGAAATGGGGAAGACAGAGTGGTAGCCCACGAGACGACTAGCTGGGTCGTCATAGTTCTTCTGCAAAGAGATATGAGAAGAAGGATAAGAGAAGAAAGGCTTATAAGTGTAGAAAGGATTTTCTAAAATTCAGTACGCCTAATGCATGCTACAAATGTGATAGAATAGGCCATTATGCTAGAGATTGTAAAGTCAAGGATAACATTAAGAACCTTGATCTAGATGATAATATTAAAGACTCTTTATACAAGATTCTGTTAAATTCTTCTCGGGATAATTCACCGGAGAATAGTGATAGAGAAGATTCATCAACTGATGAAGATCTAAGGGCTCTACAGGAGGAGGAATACCTTCCTTTAGATGATGAATGTGAATGTGGACCCTGCAACCAGAATCAAGATTAGTGTTGTAATAACGCAGATGACGAGTTTTTTAATATTTATTCTCAATTCAAGGACATAGAAGTCAATGTCCTGACCAGTGATAGTTTACTAGAGCTTCTCAGGGTTATTAAAGACACGGAATTAAGGTCCTGTCACGACCCAAAATCACAACCATGACCGTGATGGCGCCTCTAATGAAGACAAGGCCAGCCAATTCAAACTAATCTCCATTCAAATAGTTAAACAACATGGAAATAACATAAGTACGGTTTAATAACAGTGATTTGCGGAAAATATAGTGAACCTTCCCGACCACAGCCCGAATCGGGGTGTCACAAAGTCATGAGCAACTAATGAAAGTCCTAATAATAAGATTACTATTACAATATCTTTGGCACAATTGTTTGAAGATACTGGAAATAACATGATAAAAGAGATACGGGGCTGCAGACGCCAACAGCTACCTCGTGGTCTCTGAATCACCGCCCTGACAGTAGTAGTCAATACCTAGGAGCGGAACTGATAACGCCTGAACCTGCACACATGGTGCAGGGAGTAATGTGAGTACTTCCAACTCAGTGAGTAATAATTATAAATAACATCTGAAGGTAAGAAAACACATAAAGCTTAGAGCAATCCACAAAGAAACTGTAACATGTAAATATTCTAAGCAAATAACACGAAGTAAATGAGAACAACACCAACACAACAAAAATGCAATGCACAACATGACTCTCGTGGCGGCGTGCCACCCGTTCCCTGGGTACCCGGCGCTCACTGTGGGGGGTTCAGTGGCGCAATATCTCGTGACGGCGTGTCACCCGATCCATTTATATCATATCTGTGGCGGCGTGCCACACGATCCCATTAAAATCATTTGAAAATCTCATTTAAGTTTCAAAACTAAATATATGAAATGAATCAATTCAGTAACAAATACCCCTGAAGGGTTCACATAACCGGCGAGATGCCCAAATACGATTTAGTAAACAATGACAATTACCCCTGAAGGGTCCACATAACCAGCAAGATGCCCAAATATGATGATATCAATGGAATTCAATCAAATATATAGTAAAAATCATCAATCGGGATGGACCAAGTCACAATCCCAGTAGTAAACTACCCCACGCTCATCATCGAGCGCGTGCCTCACCTCAATATAGCACTACGATATGCAATCCGGGGTTTCAAACCCTCAGGATATCATTTGCAAGCATTACTCACCTCAAATCAGCTAAAACCTTAGCCCACGACGCCCTTGCCCTTGGAATTGGCCTTCACGTGCGTCGAATCTATCCAAATTCAAACAATTACGTCACAATATATTGAGGGAACAAAGCCCACGTGAAAACAATCAAAATTACTAAGAAATCCCGAAATTATCAAAAACCCGAGCCCCGGTCCCACTTCTCGAAATTCAGTAATTTTCACTTCAACGGGTCCCTTATCTCATCACGAGTTCAACCATACGAGATTTATTAAATTCCGACATCGGCTCGACCTCTAAGTCTCACAATACAAGCTTAGGGTCTTCCACAATTTTCCCAACTTAAATCACCAGTAAAAATGCTAGGAACAGTTATAATCTTAGGTAATTCTTTCAAAATTGAGTTGGGAATACTTACCCCGATGTTTCCCTTGAAATATTCCAAAAATCCTTCAAGATTTTGCTTCAATCCGAGTTCCCTAGCTCCAACTACGTTCAAGATGGTCAAAGCTCCCTTCCTTAAGAGTTTGTTCAAGAAATTCACCCCTTGGTATGGTTTTGAGGTTGATTTGTTGCGATTATATGGTGTTTGGAGGTGTTTCTCTTTGTGGGTGACGGGAATGGGTTTTGCATAGCAAAATGGGCACTGAGTTCTATTTATAGAGTGGTCAAAAATCGAGTTAAAACACCCTTGCCCGGCCAATTATGCGATCGCATACCTATCGCATAACAGGTATGCGGTTCCCATATTTGACGTAGCCATCGCGAAGATAGCCCTAGCCTTCACCGCGAAATCAACACAAAGCGAGGTTTGTGGTTTGCATTTCATGTTTTGCGATCGCATTCTTGTCGCATTCCTGACGTAGATTTTTGTCCATGTTTCTGTCTTAATATGCGATCTCCATTGTCAAATATGCGGTCCGCATTTTAGGTTTGCGGTTCGCATTCAGGCCGCATTTTGGTCGCGAATCTTGCCCAGATTTCTGCGACTCCACTGTGAGATATGCGGTCCGCATTTGAGATATGCGATCCGCATTCTCACCTGGTTTTTCTGCAACTTTTGCTTTTCCAACGATGGTTTAATCCGTTTAACCACCCAAAACTCACCCGAGGTCTCTGGAACCTCAACTAAACATGCCAACATATCCCATAATTTTATTTAAACTTGTTCCAACCTTCGGAACGCTCAAATCAACATCACAACATCAAATTCGCATCGGATTCAAGCCTAAGGATTTCAAAATCTTCTAAATCGCTCTTTTGATCTAAACCCAACCAAACCACGTCCGGATGACTTGAAATTTTACACACGAATCCTAATTCACATATCGAAGCTACAGCAACTTTCGGAATTCCATTCCGACCCTCGGATCAAAATCTCGCCTATCAAACGAAAATCGCCAAAATTCTCACTTCACCAATTCAAGCCTAATTCTACACCGGACCTCCAAAACAAATTCCAACCACACTACTGAGTCATAAATCATCTCCCGAAACTAACCGAACCCTCAGAACTCACATCCGAGCCCTCTAACTCATAAGTCAATATCCGATTGACCTTTCCAATTTTGACCTCCTTGAAAGAGACTAAGTGTCTCTCTTCTTGCTAAACTCACCCCAAACGCAAACTACTCAACTTGATTACCTAAAGCACGGATAACGAAGCATAATAAAGTAGAAAATGGGGGAAATGGAGTGGTAACCCACGAGACAACTGACCGGGTTGTCACAGGACCCAGATAATTAATCAGGTAGACAATATTAAGGATAATATTCCTAAAAATCCTGAAATTGAAGAAATTCCTTCTCAAAAAGGATTATATACAATGTCTGAGATTAAAAGGATTTTGAAAGAAAACTCCCAGGCCATTGATAGGCCAATTACTGTCCAAGATTTGAAAAGTGAGATTCATAATCTCAAAGGAGAAATCTCGGGCTTAAAGACTTTTAATATAGCCTTAGACAAGAGAAATTTCAGACTAGAAAATTCTCATGTGTCTACAAGCCAGGAATTCAGTACTAATAATACTGAAGAAGGTTTGGATGCTATTACCTCAAAGAATGGGGTAAAATATAATTTCCTAGGAACTATTAATATGGCTGATAATGAGTTTTACAGAAACTTCAGCTATATACTACTCAAAAGTTTTTAATAAAAGTTACTCTTTTAATAGATTATAATTTCAAAAAAGAGTTTGTTTTTTGATTGTGGTGCAGATCTAAATTGTATTAAAGAAGGAGTAATACCTTTAAAATATTTTCATAAGACTACTCATAGATTAAAAAATGCCAGCGGTCACCAAATGGGTATTTCTTATAAAATACCTAAAGCTTATATTTGCCATAACAATGTCTGTATACCAGAAAGTTTTGTTTTAGTAAAAGATATTCACCAAGATATAATATTAGGAGTCCCATTTTTACACCACATAAATCTTTTTACTAACTGGGACACTCATAGTTTCACAGGAACTTGTAATGAAAAAGCAATTACATTCGAGTTTATAACTCAATCAGTCCAAAGGTTTTTAAATAAGATCATTTCTAATAATATTATTGAAAAAATAGAAAAATTAATTTTTCGAAAAAATGAGATTTGCAGACTTACAATAGAACATAATTTAAAAACTCCTAAACTCATTGAAAAAATTAATTTATTAAAGAATCAGTTTGCTTTACAAATTTGTGGAGATCATCCAAATCAATTTTGGAATAGGAAAAGGCATATATTTAGTCTTACTTATGAAGAAGACTTTTCGGAGGATAATATTCCTACTAAAGCTAGACCTAGTCAAATGAATTCAGAATATTTGAAATTATGCAAAAAAAAATTGATTCTTTGCTGCAGAAAGGTCTTATAAGGCCATCAAGGTTTAAATGGTCTTGTACTACTTTTTATGTTAATAAGTATGCTGAACAGGAACGAGGAGTTCCAAGGTTAGTTATTAATTATAAACCTATTAATAAAGCTTTAAAGTGGATAAGATATCCAATCCCTAATAAAAAAAGATTTATTGGATAGTTTACATGATGCCATAATATTTTCAAAATTTGATTTGAAATCTGGTTATTGGCAAATTCAGATATCTGAGTTACATTGATACAAAACTACTTTTAATGTCCCAATGTGTCAATATGAATGGAATGTTATGCCATTCGGTTTAAAAAATGCCTCTTCTAAATTTCAGAAAATTATGAATGATATTTTCATACCTTATACAAATTTTATAATTGTTTATATTGATGATATTTTAGTATTTTCAAAAAATATTGTGATTCATTTTAAGCATTTGAATCTTTTTAGAAAAATCATAATTCAAAATGGTTTAGCCATCTTTAAACCAAAGATGGCCCTTTTCTAGACTAATATAAGATTCTTAAGTCATAATATTCAGAATTAAAGAATAGTTCCGATCCAAAGGAGCATTAAATTTGCATCCAAATTCCCTGATATGATAACTGATAAAACTCAGCTCCAAAGGTTTTTAGAAAGCCTTAATTATATTTCTCCTTTCATAAAGGACCTAGCTAAGGATACTTCAATTCTTTATGAAAGATTGAAGAAAAATCCGAAAGTCTGGACTAATAATCATACTACAGCAGTCTGGCTAATTAAGCATAAGATTAATAACCTTCCATGTCTTACACTTGCTAATCGAAAATGGACAAAAGTAGTTGAAACTGATGCCTCAGAGATTTGATTTGGTGGAATATTAAAACAATCTTCTCCCACTAATAAGCAAGAATATCTTGTTCAATTCTATTCGGGAAAATGGAATAATTCTCAGAAGAATTATGCTACTGTGGCTAAGAAAATCCTTACTATAGTAAAATATGTATTAAAATTTCAGACTGATTTATATAATCTGTAGTTTTTAATAAAAACTGACTGCTAAGCAGCAAGATTTATCTTTAATAAAGATTGTAAACATGATGTTTGCAAGATGGCAAGCCTTGTTAGCTCCATTTGATTTTGAGATCATTTATAAAAAAGGACAGATAATAGTCTCCCTGATTTTCTTACTAGAGAATTTTTGAGCTAATAACTCTTTTAATCTTTTGACAGATTATGAGACCTGCATATAGGTCTCCTCGAGGGAGGGGATGAGGAAGAAAACCGGAATCTTCCTATGGCAGAGGAAATATCCTAGTCCAGATAGGAAATCAGCAGTTAATAGCTGCTAATATCGCTGAAACATCAGGTCTTAATACAGAACACCCAATGTACAAAGAATTTTGGATTTTATGAAATCCAAACAAGGCACAGACAACAATCCTCCATTATATGCTTCAGCATTGGCACATAATAGCCATGATAACATTGAGGTTTATAACCAGAAAGGGCAAAAAGAGTTAATAATTCTTTTAGAACAGTCCGACCTGAAATGGAAGGATAACCCCAGGCAAATCATGACCAGGTATTTTGACGCAGCATCATATGCTACCACTGCTTATAAATACAGGATGAATTATGAGCTAATCCTTTCATCTACTGGTTCAGCTGAAATTCAGCATTTTTATCCAGCTAATACAAAGAGAATTTATAATTTCTCTAAGATTATTATAAAGAAGATAATAGCCTCAGATGAATGGGGAATTAGTACATTAAAGGAAAGAGAATATACTCATCCAGAATAGAAAGTCTCCATAAAGTTCAATTACTGGGATTATAGCGAAGGTTTTTATAAAACTTTCTTATATGAGAATCCTAATAGGAACACTCTTGGTTCATAAAATTATGTTCCAATTTTTTTGAACAACAGATACCAAATTGGTTATATAAGTGGTGGATATCATATGGTCCATCTTTGGAAATACTACTTCAAATTTTTAAGATTTTATATACTCAATGGGTAGATATATCTCCCAAATTTATTGCATTACGATATATATATATATATATATATATATATATATATTGATGGCATAGCAATAATGTATTTTTTTCATAGAATTCTCTATTCCATGGATTATGAAATGTCATGTAGAAGTCAGTCAAATCAGGGAAGGATTCCCATGCTTAAACAGAGTTTTTTATACGAAATTCTGGAGCAAATTACTTCAATCAGACCAAACAGGGAAAATTCATGGTCAAGAGATTATTGAAGAAATTAAAAAGAAGATTGAAGCTTATAGCACACAAGCAAAGACGACCAATGTCGAAATGGAAGAATTGAGTCCATTCCAGAAAGTTACTAGACGACGTCAAAATGAAAAAAAGGAGCTATCTCTAAAAAAGAAATTATTGCTTCCTATTTTGAAGAAATAAAAAGAGATCTAGTAAGAAATTTCGAAGTTGAAATGTCAGATGATGTTTAGAGATGAAGAAACATGTTTGGCAGGAGAAGCCCAAGAAAGCCAACAAGAACAGGTCAATTTAGATGAAATTGAAGAATTCCTGAAGTAAATGAAGGAAGGAGTGGAAGAATCTTCGATCAGAAATGATAAAGGAAAAGGTAAAGCCTGAAAAAAGACATCGAAGACCCCACAATTGAATAATTAGGGTAATACAGCTGAAAAATTTTAATAAAGTATCTGACCTCACCATGAGAGTTTGTTAGGAATCTACTTTTATAAAGTAATTTATCCGTTTCTCTTTTAGCTTTTTCTTTGTCGGCCATGATGTAATTATTTTGTCGGCCATTTTACTGTTTAGTTTTTGTTTATTTTAGTCTGATCCATTATATAAGGATCTGAATTCATTAGAAAGAAGTAGGCTTTTCTGGAGCCAGACCTTAGGAACTCTCTCTCTCTCTTTGTAAAAACATCTTCTCTTTGTTTAGTTATTATTGAAAATAAAATCAGAAAAGGTCACTTGGCCACAACCTTGCAATCTCAGATACTTTTTAATTTTAGGTTTTAATATATCTAAGATAATCATTTAGACAAAATAATAGGCTAAATACTGAAGTGTTGAACTTATGCATGCGAGACTATTCTTAAGCATGTTTTGGTATTAATTTTATACTGTATCACCCGGCGGTTCTAAGGTTGAGACTATAGACCCCAGACAGTTTATAGTCCAGGCAGTAAACCCTGGTTACGAATTTCCTAATACAAATACATGATATGAGTAAAAGATATAGTCTAAGAACAACCTCGTAGACTTTCCAATTAGTAATAGTGTCAATTTTTTTGAATTGGAGGGAGTACTAGCTTAACAAAAGTACCGCCAGATCACGCCAAGATAAGCTATGTCTAGTAATAAAAATATCAAATATATCAAACAAGAATTAGTATAGCAAAACTAGGGAATGCTCCATTTGATTCACTATTAGAGTATAACATGAATATGCACAAATTAAGAAGAAAAAGAGGAGGACAGGTAAAGCAAGAAACTAATTTTGGGGCGGGGGGTGGGGGAGGGGGGTTGTTATGTTTGTTACTTAATTGTCTCACCTAAAACAATTTGGACGTGTTTGATCTCTCTAAGTTATAGACACCTAAATAGGATTAGGTAACTAGTTAGGCTCAACTCAAGATTGTGTACAATTGCCGTACAAACACGTTCACCGTACAAATACCGTACGAACACAATTTTCATGAAAGCATGCCTATGAAGTTTATTCGGATTAGTAAAGAGTTTGCGACCGAGTATTATGGCTTTAAGCGTTAATAAATGTAATTTTCTTTAAATTTGTATTTTAGTTTTGTATTACACAATTTTGTGGTTTTTGTAATTGGTTATGTACTTCATGCTTGATTCGATTGATCCTAAGAAGTATTATTGTTTAATCGTAAAATGGTACTGTTGAATTTGTAACATGGTTTATAGACAAGTGAATCGATTTGATCCAAAAATGTTAAAGAAATAGAACAAAGAATAATATTAACGACTGAAATTAGAGAAGATAACGAGCCTGGCTTCGAACTCGGTCTTTCCGAGAGCAAAAATGAAAGCAATGATAACGCAATGATAAAACTATTAGATTGAGCGTAAAATAATGAAGTACAGTTTTGTGTGTAGAATATTTCATGTGTCTTACAAGAGTTGTCAATATGATATTTATAGCTATCTTTAGGAGTGCAAGATCCTAAAATCAAGATCTTCTTGGATGAGAATAAATATATTATTGATGGGTGCATAACGACTGGCTTTAATTGCAAATACTCTCTTTAACGGTTGCTCATTAACTGCTATCCGATATCAAGCCCTTGAGTCATTACAATCGATTGTGCTCCCTTCGGCATCCATCTTGTATCGGTTATGCACTTCTTAACCGATGTTGATTATTCGTCGACACAACTTTTATCTATTCTCTATTCCACGTGTTACCTCGCTATTTAGCCACTTGTAATCAACCAATTTCACCCCATGCAGATAATCCCCCTATTTTTCGATGACGCAACTCAGCGTTAACGGGAAGTTGATGAGTATATTCCTTTCTTGGCGGAAAGTTCCCGAACGATCTCTGACATTTGAAGTGACGCACATCTCTTCACATTTAATAATCCGAACACGTGTTGCCCCATGATTCAACAAGTATTTTCGCTGGGTTTTGAGATAATCATGACAACGATTTTTGCCGTCTATATCTTCTTCACTACTCATCATTCTTACTTCATCACTTTTACAACTCTCACAATCCTTTTCTTATTCTGAATTTCTTTAGAGCTTTTTTACAACCTTCAACTTCCTCAGTAAGAAAATCTTTATCTATCGTTTACTATCATGTCTTCATTCATTTCCCCCTTCCGAAATACTGGTCTTTTCTTCGGTGGAGGCCCAAAGAAAAACAAAGCCAAAGAGTTTGACACTCAGTCTGATCCTCCAATCCTTAACACCATTATACCACTTCATCTCAGCATTGCAAACGATCTTCAACAACAAACCCCATATGCAACTTCTCAAAGCCGCCGATTTTGGCCAGTTCGCAAATACCCCTCCTCCATTTGTCCTTCTAGTATTCCTACTATGAAGGAGGACTGCAACTGCCCCAATATTGAAATCCTCTCCCCAGAAATGGTAGAGCGAGTTACTTACTCCAGGGAGGGATTTATGTATGTCCATACGTATCATTTTACTTTGGGGCCCTTCTCTTTGGGGCCGAGTGAATGGTTCGACTCAATAATTTTAGAATTTTGCCACCGGTAGCAGGTTGGCTTAGCACAAGTGGACCCATCAATATGGCGCACGGTGGCCTGCCTTCGTCAGCGGTGCAGTGAGATCGGGGAAACCCTGACTCTTAATCATATGATGAACCTCTACTCCCCCAAGAATTTTTATGGGTGAGTGTTAAACTTCAGCAAGCGTGGTCACCACGTTCTTCTCAATAGTGTAGACGACAAAAATGACTTCCCTGAGTGGTGGAATCTTTTTCGTAAGTTTTCGTTTATTTGCTTCCTTTCTACATAAAAAGGTAATTTCCTATTTTGCTGATTTTTTTTTCCGGCTTCCTTCATTTCAGGTACCTGCTGGGAACCACCACGGGTGCACGGTCTGGATCAATGGGTTCAAAAAATTCTGGATATTAAAACTTTGGTGGAAAGTGATGGCTCCCAAATATGGGTGGAGATCTAAAAACCCTGGTGAGTAAAATTCCTTTCTTCTCCTTTTATTTTTTTTTTAAATTTTTATCTTAGTAGTTAAAGAGGAACTTACCTAACCATCTTTTCGCCTGTGTATGGCTCCCGAGGGGTTCCATCACCTGCCCCGATGTTGACACACAAGATGACCTCGAGGAGGCCAGGAGGGTGTTGCAAAATGCCCTTGCTTGAAGCAAAGCTTCTGGATCTGCCCGAGCCTCCAGTGAGGGTGTCTCCTCTCGGAGTCTCCATTCCAAGAACAAAAAATCATAGATAAGACGTTCTTCCTCGGCTGGGACTCAGGAGAAGAGAATAAAGAAAACACCAACCGAGGCTGCCACAGTCACAATGGTCCTCGATGATGAAGGAGAAGTCAGTGATGAAGAGGCTTCCCTTCAAAGGAGAAGAAGTTCTTCATCAAATCCATCGTTAGAGGAGGTTGAGGCGCTTTGGGGGGAGATGGGTTTAGTTGAAAATATTGATTTTTGTTTTCCGATCCCTACCGATGCTCTCGGTTTGAGAAGTTTAGCCCCTGACCTTTCTCTGTCACCGACTACTGAGCCAGCCTCAACTGCTGCCCTTTTCGTACCGGCTGCCTCTTTGCCATCTACACCAATAGCTTCCTACCCATCAACACCTGTTGCCCTTATTCACAGATACTGACCGCATCTCCTCTTCCAACACAAACTGCTCAAGAATGGATGCTTCTCCTTCTCGGTCTCCCCACCACGAGAACTTGGGCAACAGTTACTCAACACCTTCCCAAGGTCCTTGAAGGAGGCGAAGTGTCACTCTTTCGGTTTCGAAAGAGTGTCATATATTATCAGAGCCGGTAGAGCTTGGTAATTATCTGAAGCCACTGGCTTCAAAGAAGGATTGAAAAAAGATGGGCTCCCTTGCTGGGGAGTGCCTGATAAACAACAACATGCACAATGCAACGCAGGTATCATCCTTATTTCCTTCTACCTTCTTTACCATTTACATGTTGCCATGATAACCTTAACTTTAACCTTTTTAGGCCAACCTCCTTGCTTCCAAGAACCGGCAAAGGTTGATTTTGGATAAATAAGGACTTGTTTCCGAGCGGGATTAACTTTTAGCTGAGAGGAACCAGCTTGCCGTGCGCATCCCGGTGCTGGAGGATGCATAAACGGACGAGCTTGAGGCTTGATTATAGTAAATCGAGCAAGATAAAATGCCCCACAGCCAAGAAGCTGCTCTAGTGCACAACGACCTTAAGTCTGCTTTGAGGAGCAAATTATTAATTTGAAGACCAACTTATGCTCCAAGACCGAGGAGGCCAATGCTGCCGAGGAGAAGAGGGTCAAAATGGAAAAGAGACTCAAGAGGGTTATTGAGAAAAACATGCTTCACTCAACTATAAATGTTGAGCTTGATTCCCACCTCAGCGCCATGAAGGCTGAAAGAGAAGGGCTCCAGGTTGAAATTGATAAATGCCTATAACAACTCTAGGATCAAGAAGATTCATTCGTCTTCGAGAAGACCTATGCTATATATCATATGAAGAGAAAGACTTTGGAGGAAGCCAAAGTAGGCATTGCTGATATTGATAATTACATTGCCAAAGCCCGGGAACTGGAGTTAACCGCTCGTGAGAATCTTCCTGCTTGGCCCGCTGCAACAGACTCCTCGAATACTAGTTTTGAGTATTCGGGAACTAAAGGGAAGACTGAAGAAGAAGAAGGTCCCAAACCAGCTGGGGAACAACCTCCTTCCATTAGGGAGAATGAAGACTGTTCTCTCCCTTCTAGTTCTGGCAGCAAAGAATAATATATAATTTTCCTTTACCTTTTGTATTTATGCCAAAAACGTTTTAGTGAGTTTGGAACTTTAATCAATAAAAGAATTTTTTTCTTAAGTGTTGTGGAAAAGTATCTTTTTTACGTTTAATTGATAAAGTATTAGGTATATTTCTTCATCCGATAACTTTTGACTCCGGGCCACTTCCTGAATCTACCCTTTACTGTGAGGGTTTTATAAGAGAGAGTCCTTATGTTTACTGTGCTCTTGAAGAGGATGCCTCCTATTCATTCCGGCACAAGCATTTGACCTTTTTGTTAACATTCAAACGATAAAATTAACTCATCATTTGCGAAAGAAATAAGATAAAATAAAAGGACTTTGTTTTATTCCCTCTGTCTTTAAAAGTACATAGGAATTCATCTACTTAAGTAAATAGAGTTGCCAATACATGTGGCTAACTTGTACAACTTATTTCTATGGGGCTACTCATGTAGTCCTCAATCCTGATGAGACATTGATCCCGATTCTTACAATCCCCGATTTTCGTGGCACTATTAGTGTCGTATCATGCATTCCCCCTAGTGCTCGAACGAAAAGTATGAGAATTCGAATACTGGAAGTCTTGTATCCATATTTCTGCTTCATTGGTAGAAACAATTTGTGAACAGTTAAATAATCCTTCTGAATAATGGAAGGCGAGGCTTGCCATCGAGCCAAAGATTATTTAACCGTCCACATAGTTGTTTACCATCGGCATGAGAATTTTAGTGCCTTGATATTTAAAGGTCTTATCTTTGTCGATGCTTCCTTTGTACTTTGCTTTTCGTTGCTGCCTCATTAAAAACCTTGCCAGAAAAACCTGTTTGGGACAAACACTGGTTAAAGGGAAAAAGAGTGCAGTACATACTTTCAGTATCAGAAGGAATCATCAGTAATAATATCTTTTGAGGTGAGTCACGTTCCAATTGGGGCAGTTTGACTCCATCTTGATTTTCTTATATGATCATTTACCGGTGATAGCTAAAACTCGGTAAGGACCTTCGCACGTTGGTCCCAGCTTCCGGACATTGACTTTTCGAGTGCTCTGTGATTGTAATATATTTCCATCCTCTTATTTTGAGCCACCATCCATACGTATGCTAGGTCCCGATGTTCTTCAAGCAAATCTAGCTTCACCAGCAACACTTCATTGTTTGCTTCTTCATTCCCTAGGGAAAACCTCAAAGTCACTCCCCTACTTCCCCAGGTATTAGAGCCTCCAAACCGTACACAAGAAAGAAGGTGTTTCTCCCGTGCTCGACTTCGTCGTTGTTCGATATGTCTATAGCACTCTTGGTAGCTCATTGGGCCACTTGCCCTTAGCATCTTCTAACTTCTTTTTAAGGTTTTGAATAATTACCTTGTTGGTTGATTCCGCCTGTCCGTTACCACTCGGGTGGTACGGTGAAGACGTAATTCTCTTGATCATTAACCATTCCAAAAACTTTGTGACTATTGAGTCTACGAACTGCGGCTCATTGTCACAAGCAATATCCTTTGGAATTCCAAACCGACAGACTATATGATCCTATGTGTTGTCGACCACTTCGCATTCTCCGATCTTTTGGTAAGGACCTACTTCAACCCATTTAGTGAAGTAATCAGTTACAACTAAAAGGAATCTTACCTTCCCGGGGCCTGGTGGTAAAGGTCAAACTTTGGCCATTACACAAAGTTCTGCTAGTTGGTGCTGTAACTACGCCTGACGTTGACATTTGTCAGATTTTTGTATGAGTGTCTTTGCGTCCTGTTCCATCCGGGGCTAGTAGTAACCCGCCATGATCAGCTTTAGAACTAATGAGTCTGCACCAGAATGATTTCCTCCTTCGTGGAATTCCCTCATCACGTATTTCGCCTCCGAGGCCCTTAGACACTGAGCCAGTGGTCCTTGTAATGATCTCCTGTATAACTGCCCATCTACGAGGCAGTGGCGAGGTGCTTTAGTCTACAATACCCGGGGACGCCTTTGAGTCTTCAGGTAATTTACCATGCCTGATATATTCAATGTACTCGTTCCTCCAGTCCCAAATTAAGTTGATTGAATTTAATTCACAATAGTTGTCCATATCCAACACTGAATGTATCAATTGGATGACCGTACTGGAATCTGATCCTTTCATCTTTGTGGATGACCCTAAATTAGCCAACGTGTCTACTACCGCATTTTCTTCCCTCGAAATGCTGACGATTTACCATTCTTTGAATTGTGCAAGTAATGCTTGAACCTTGTTCAAGTACTATTGCATACACTTTTCCTCTGTTTCGAAAATCCCATACACTTGGTCGACCACCAGCTGGGAATCGCATTTTCCTCGATTACCTTGGAACTTAGTCGCCGAGCTAGTTCAAGTCCTGCAACCAAAGCCTCGTACTCGGCTTCATTGTTAGTTAGTGGTACATTTCTAATGACCTGCCTTAGGGTCTTCCCTGAGGGTATGATCTAAACTACCCTGAGACCGGACCTTTTTACATTGGAGGCTCAATCCGTACACAAGGTACAAACTCCCAATGTTGTTCCCGACACCATCACTGCTTCCTTAGCAACCAAAGGCATTAACCCCAGACTAAAGTCGGCCACGAAGTCAGCCAAGACTTTTGGCTTGATTGCAGTTCTGGGTTTGTACTCCACATCGAATTCGCTAATTTTGACTACCCATTTAGTCAAACGGCCTGACAACTCTGGCTTATGAAGGACGTTGCTTAAGGAAAAGGTCGTCACAACGGCTAGTGGGTGACATTGAAAGTAAGGCCTAAGCTTTCGAGAAGCAATTGTGAGAGCTAAGGCCAACTTTTCTAGGTGCGGATATCGTGTCTGTACTCTCGATATTATTTTACTAATGTAGTAAATAGGAAATTGCATATCGTCATCTTCTCAGACAAGAATGGCACTTACCACTACTTCTGAGACTGCTAAATAAATTAGTAGTTGTTCACCTTCCCCCGGTTTTGACAACAATAGAGGACTAGATAGGTACCTTTTTATATCTTTCAATGCTTCCTAGCATTCCGGAGTCCACAGGAAGTCATTCTTCCTTTTCAAAAGAGAAAAGAAGTGGCGGCACTTTTTCGAAGATCTTAAGATGGACCTGCTTAGAGCCGCCAACCTTCCAATTAATCTCTGCACTTCTTTCACGCTTGTTAGCTGATCCGGGATGTCCTCGATTGCTTTGATTTTGTCGGGGTTAACTTCGATCCCTCTTTGTGAGACGAGAAATCCCAAGAACTTTCCAGAGCCGACCCCAAAGGCACACTTCTCGGGATTGAGTTTCATACTGTACTTCATTAGAATGTTGAAAGTTTCTTGGAGATGTTTCAAATGATCCTCTGTATTTAAAGACTTAAGTAACATGTCATCAATATACGCTTCCATATAGTTTTCTACCTATTTTTCAAACATCTTATTAACGAGCCTCTGATAAGTGACTACAGCGTTCTTAAGCCCAAAAAGCATCACGTTATAACAATATGTGTCGAAGTTTGTGATGAAAGAAGCATTTTCCTGATCTTCTGGTTTCATTCTAATCTGGCTATACGCGGAATAAGCATCGAGGAAACTCGTTAAATCGTGCTCGGCCGTAGCATCAATCATTTGATCAATATTCAGCTAAGGCAATGACTCTTTGGGGCACACCTTATTCAAATCCTTATAGTCTACCCACGTTCTAAATTTTTTATTCTTTTTGGGCACTACAACTATGTTGGCTAACCATTTCGGATAGTTTACCTCCCGGATTGAATCGATATTAAGTAGTTGGATTACCTCTTCTTTAACAAACATGTTCTTGACCTCTGCTATCGGGCATCTCTTTTGCCTTACTAATGGGAAGTTTGGATCCAAATATAGCTTGTGAACCGCTACCTTCGATGGAATACATGTCATATCTGAGTGCGACCACGCAAAGCAGCCAACGTTAGTTTTAAAAAAATTTATAAATTCTAGCCTGATCTCGGGATTTAATTCCGTTCCCAAATGAAACTCCTCGAATAAAGCCATTTGCTTGAGTTATTCAACGGTCGACTTCGCCGTATTCGTCTCCTCTGGAACCTGAAAACACCTCGGAACCTGTTAAGAATCCAATGACTCCTCGCCTTTATCGTCTTTATTCGGAAATGGAGAAGGCACTGATTCCGGTAATTGCTATTTTTTGGGTTCTTTTTCCTTACTGGTAGAAACGGTCACCGCGTTTATCTCCCTTGCCGTCAATTGGTCTCCTCTTATCTGTCTGATCCCCTCAGATGTCGAAAACTTCAATAATTGATGATACGTTGAGGGAACAACCTTGATCTCATGTATCCACGTCCTTCCAAGGATTACGTTGTAGCCCATATCGTCATCTACCACTTTGAACAAGGTGGTCTTCTAACTCTTTCAGCATGCGTGGGCAGCAAAATCTCTCCTCGGGTTATTGTTACACTTGCAAATTTAAGCCAGCAAGAAGCTTTGCCGCCTGAAAGATATTCCTGGTTAACTTCGTTTGTTATAGTACTCTCCAATATATGATATTGGCTAAACTTCCTGGATCAACTAATACACACTTGATTTTAAAATCTAAAATATTGAGAGGGATTACCAAAGCGTCATTGTGTGGCAGAAGAAGTCTGTCAGCGTCCTCCTCCGTAAAGGTGATGTTATCTTCCGAGACATCTAGAACTCTCTTGTTGTGAGTTAATGATATCTTCGTTTTCTTTGCCACCGAAAAAGGTTACCCTATTGACTTTTTTTCCTCCGAGATCATGTTGATGGTCATCTGAGATGACCCTACAGTTGTCTTTGATGGCTCCGCTTTGTCCCAACTTCGGCTGTAATTATTTTTTGTGCGATCACTTAAAAACTCTCGGAGATGGACACTTTTCAACAATGTTGCCACCTTCTCTCAAAGATGTTGGCAGTCCCCAGTTCTATGGTCGTGTGTCCTATGGAATTCACACCATAAACTGGGATCCCGACCAGATTGGTTTCAAAAATCGTGCTTCTTTGATATTTCTCATTGCTGACACCAATTCTACCAAGCTGGTGTTAAAGTTGTAATCTGAAATCCTGGGCTATACAGAATCTCGAGACCCCGACACCTCCATCACTTGCAACATCCTATTATTCCGGCCACGATCCGTCCTTCTGCCGAAAGTTGCCTTATTTGATGACTGAAACCCTTTACTGTTACTCCTATCAGCTCTCTTGTATGGTATAAAATGACCTCTAGAGGATCTCCGATCTGCACCAAAATCATTTTTTAACCTATCTTGATTTTAATCGCGGATCCGTTCTTTAGACGACCTCGAAGAACCAAGTAGGTCATCTTCTATCTTTATCTTCGATTTGTAGCGATTGTCGACATCTGCACATGTGGTTGCCTGAAACTCGAGGCTCCTTCAATTTTTGGGAGGCATCGGAACTCAGTAGATCGAGACCCTTCGTGAAAGCCTCCACTACCCATTAATATGGAACCACTGGTAGTAACATCCTTTCTTTCTGGAACCGGATTTCAAATTCCCGTAATAGCTCATATTCTCGTTGCAAAATTCTGAATATGTTTGCCTTTCTGACCTGAACCTTTCTTGCTCCAGTGTGGGCCTTAATGAACGCATTTGCAAGCATCTAAAAAGAATCAATTGAATGCTCGAATAAGAGGGAGTACCATGTCAAGGCCCCCTTCATGAGGGTTTCGCCAAACTTCTTCAACAGAGCCGACTCGATTTTGTGTTGAACCAAATAATTTCTTTTCACCATCATGGTGTAGGTTGTGATGTACTCCTGTGGATCCTAAGTCCCGTCATATTTTGGTATGTCTGGCATCTTGAATCTCTTCGGAAATAACTCTGGTGCTGCACTTAGCTTAAACGGCAACTGCGTGTACTTTTTTGAATCTGGACCATTTAACACT
Organism: Nicotiana obtusifolia; assembly: GCA_002018475.1. Lineage (NCBI taxonomy): Eukaryota > Viridiplantae > Streptophyta > Magnoliopsida > Solanales > Solanaceae > Nicotiana > Nicotiana obtusifolia. Next base: position 53,392 of record MCJB01026938.1, on the reverse strand, counting down.
GGTGGTGCCCCCAGAATCTGATCTATTCGAGCGTGAAATTCCTTTGCTTTCTGATCCATTCACTCATTCATTTCTCTCATAAATATTATGAGTTCGGTTTTAATGGATCACTCCTGTTGTTATTTCTAGATCCGCTACTGGTCTCTCCAACTTTGTCGAAATTGACTTCGCCCATTGGGGTATTATTATTGGTCCTTTAAGTCGTTTGATTTTCCGGAACACTGGGAGGAATTGGGCTCCTTCCTTTCGTGTTATTTGAAGCACATGATAGAACTTATTTTAACTCTGTCATCACCCGATCTTGCCATGAGAAGTGATCCATGATTGCTCTCTACGTTTCCCTCAGGAGTTTGACCATCTCTATGACATGTTCCTTCTCCGCATCATTAGGAGTCAGGTCCCATATATACCGAGGGTACTAACCTTCGTGAACCGGGGTTGTTTTGTCCCTTTCATTGCGGGTCTCGCTGATTGAGTCATCATGCTGGGACAATTCTTCTCGTTCCATGCGTGCTTCAACATTTGGTGTGTTGTTGACATCATTAGCTGCCGTATCTGGTTTTTACTAAGGAAAGAACCAAAATTTGTTAGTAATAAACGAAGGGACCAAAGCAATTGCGCAGCTGTCTATGCCCATTGGGCACCAAACTATTTACTCGTAAAACGATACAGTTGAATTTGTAACGTGGTTTATAGAAAAGCGAATCGATTTGATCCAAAAATAATAAAGAAATAGAACAAAGAATAAGATTAATGACTGAAAAAGATAACGAGCCTGGCTCCGAATTCAGTCTTTCCGCGAGCAAAAATTAAAGTAATGATAAAGCGATGATAAAACTATTAAATTGAGCGTAAAATAATGAAGTATACTTTTGTTTTCAGGATATTCCATGTGTCTTACAAGAGTTGTCAATATGATATTCATAGCTATCTTTAGGGGAGCAAGATCCTAAAATCAAGCTCTTCTTGAATGAGAATAAAGATTTCATTGATGGGTGCATAACGGCTGGCTTTGAATGTAAATATTCTCTATAACGACTGCTCATTAAATGCTATCCGATGTCAAGCCTTTGAGTCATTACCATAGATTGTGCTCCCTTCGGCATCCATCTTGTACATGTTACACACTTTGTAACGGATGTTGATTATTCGTTGACACAACTTTTGTCTATTCTCGGTTCCACGTGTCACCTTGCTATTTAGCCACTTGTAATCAACCAATTTCACCTCATATAATTATAACAGTAGGTACTAAATGAGAAATAGGATAGTATAAGGGAGTAGTCTGCAAATACATATAATAAGAGAAGAGAGTCGATATATTAAATAGACTGATTGTATATAATCAGTTAGTTAGTTAGTTCAGGAAGAAGAATCTGTTTCTAGAATATTCGATGCTCTCATCTCTCAGTTTTCTCTCTTCCACTTCTCCTTGATTCTCATATGTAAATGTACCACAATTCGATTTAATGCAAGAGTTTATGGTGCATGTGCAGATTACAATTGATTAACCACCTAGAATTTGATCATTTAATATGGAATCAGAGCGGCGATCCCGTAATTAGGGTTCCGACGCGAAATATCAGAGATCGGAGAGAGAATTCTAATAACTAGGTTTTTGGCGAAGCTCATTTTTGGATAGATATGCAGAACACAAGGTTACTCAGCTCGAGCACAATCATCCATTATTTCTCTAAGCATCAGATGCTCCTAGGTTGGTTTTAGTCGATAAAACTCATAGCGCCGAAAAGTATGCCTTGTGGAGTAGGGTGATGAAATCTGCTCTAAGGGGAAAAAGTAAGCTGCGATTCGTGGATGGAACTTGTGTCAATAGCATGTACAGAGGAGAACTCGCAGAATAATCAGAGAAACGTAGCGCGATTGAGCTATCTTGGATTGGTAGCACAATTGCAAGTGAATTGATTCCTAGCATCGTATTTGCAGTTAATGCAAAGAACTTATGGAGTAATTTCAAAGAGAAGTTTGAAAAATGTAGTCTAACGAATTATCACCTCTAGACAGAGATAGCCACAGTGAAGCAAGGTACAGATTTTGTAATAACTTACTACTCAAAGATGACTCCTCTTTGGAATGAATTGGATGTGCTAGCCACCAAGTCCTTTTATGATTGTGAGGAGTCTCAACCTTCGCTTGAGCATTTATAGCAAACTATATTACTTTAATTTCTCATGGGGTTGAACGAGAGCTATAGTAATGTTCGAAATAATGCTCTTTTGAGGAGACCAATTGTTTTTGTGAATGAAGCATATGCCATAGTAACACAGTAGGAAAGTCAGAGATCACTAGGAGTGGTTGGCAGAAACATAGATCCTCTCACTATGCTGGTAGGAACGACTCAGGGTTTCAAGCCTAAGAAATCTGGGCTAATTTGTGAGCACTGTAGCTACAAAGGACATATGAAGAATAACTATTACAAATTATTGAATACCTAGTAGATTTTAAAAGTAAGAAGAAATTTCATAATGGATGACCTAATACTTATGCATCTGCAAAAAGTAATGAAGAAATGGGATCCTCTGGGAACCAATTTCAAGGTCATATGTTGACAGAGGAACAATACAATAAGCTAATAGGATTGTTGAGCAAGTCCCCCAGTTGGAGAATGCTCTTCCAACACGGAAGGTATAATTTTCTTATTATCAAGTTCTTCAATGATTGACTGAATAGTAGATTAAGTAGCTACATATCACATTACCCATAATAAAGAGGTCCAAAGTAATGTTAGGAGTATGAAAGATCAGTGTAATAGTGGAGTATAGTTGCCAACCGAAATTAGAGCAAAAATAATACATATAGGAAATGTAGAAATCCTAGGAGATCTATTGGTAAAGAATGTATTGCATGTCCCTGACTTTAAGTTCAATCTATTGTCAGTATCAAAGCTCACTAGAGACCTCAAATGTTAGGTCAACTTCTACCTAATTTCTGTTTGTTTCAGAAACTCTTCTATAGCAAGGTCCTGGGGATTAGTAGAGAGTCAGATGGATTATTTTTTTTTGAATAAACATGCAACAATGTTAACTGGAGTTGTTTAAATAAAGGGAACAAAGTCTATATTGTGGCACCTCAGGCTGGGAAATGCTTCCTTGAGGACTATTCAACATATACCATGCATGAAGAATAAAGTTAGCAATAGTGAAATTAGTGATTGTCGTATATTCCCTTTAGCAAAGCAATGTAGCTTACAATTTCCTACTAGTGATACTTAATTAACATCATCGTTCAATTGATACATCTAGATTTCTGGGGGCCTTACAAGGTGCCCACATATGGAATGAAGCAATATTTTGTTACCATTGTGGAAGATGTTTGTAGATACACTTGAGTGTGTTTGGTACATCCAAAATGTCGAGTAGTGGTTGTACCGAAGAACTTCCTTTCAATAATAAAGAATCAATTTGTTGTTACTGTGAAGGTTTTACGATATGATAATGGCTCAGAGTTTTTCAATTCCAAATGCAATGAATTGCTATCTTCACTTGGCATTATACATCAAAGTAGTTGTGCTTACACTCCACCACAAAATGGCATAGTGGAGAGAAAACATAGGCACATTCTGAAAATGGCAAGGGCCTTGAAGTTTTAGAGTAGTGTGCCTATCAAATTTTGGGGAGAGTATGTGAGAATTGCAGTCTACTTGATAAATAGATTGCCACCAGTGCTGGAAGGAACAACTCCATATAAGTTGTTGTATAAAAGGCAGGCCAACATTGAACATCTCAGAAATTTTGAATGTTTGTGTTATGCAAGCAGCTCACTAAGAGGAGATAAATTTGCTCCTAAAGCCAAAAAGATAGTGTTTCATGGATAACTAGACACCCAAAAGGATTATAAGTTGTATGACTTGGAGGGTAATGGTTTCCTTATTAGTAGAGATGTTGTATTCAGGAGAACATCTTTCCTTTCAAGGATACAAGTACAACTAAAGAAGACATGTTCACTCAAACGTTTGACAACATCCAACCAATATCACCAGACATCCTCCTTACACAATATGCACCTGTGCCACAACAGGAAGTTAATGTCAACAGTCCAGAACATTCTGAAGCTAACACTATTGACTTGAATTATTCTCCTGGTGATATTAGAAATGAGGTTAACCAAGACGAAGAAGAGACAGGAGATCAAGTAGCTGTTGGTGAAATAATTGAGTCAGCAGTCCCTACAGTCCCACCTACAAATGCACCAGCTGAGATAGAAGCTCAACTATATGGATCCACCAAGCCATAGTGGACCTCAGCACCACCTGGCTGGCTCAAGGATTATGTGATCACAACAAGAACATGGGGGAACAACAAATACCCTTTGTATTCACATATTGCCTATGACCACCTGTCACCAGCGTATCAGTATTATCTTGGAGTCTTCTCAGCCTATAGTGAACCCAATTCTTTCAAGGATACTGCTTAGGATCAAAATTGGGTTAATGACATGGAGCAAGAGATCAAAGCTCTTGAAGAAAATATTACATGGTAGATTATGGATCAACCTATTGGGAAATAACCCATTGATTCAAAGTGGGTATATAGAATCAAACACAAAACTAATGGGGAATTAGACAAATTCAAGGAAAGGCTGGTCGCCAAAGTTTATACACTACAAGAGGGACTAAATTATCATAAATTTTTTTTTCTAATGGCCAAAATGGTCACTGTGAGAACTGTTATCAGTGTTGCAACCTCCAAAGGCAGGCATTTGTTTCAAATGGATGTTAACAATGCGTTCCTTCAAGAAGATTTAGTTTAAGAGGTCTACATAGATCTTCCCCAGGGATTTCATGGACAAGGGGAGCATAAGGTGTTTAGATAGTTCAAATACCTTTATGGATTAAAACAGGCTTCAAGACAGTGAATATCAAACTCATAATTGCACATCTACAGGCTGGATACACAAAGAGTGCACATGATCACTCTCTGTTCACCAGAAGCATGAAGGAGACAGTGGGATTATCTTAGTTTATGTTGATGACCTTTTGATAACAAGGAGGAACAAGTCACTAATTGATAAAGAAAAGGACACTTTACACAGTTCTTTTAAGGTGAAGGACATAGGGGAACACAGATATTTTCTAGGAATTAAGGTCATAAGATCAGATAAAAAAGTGTTACTAAACCAACGAAAGTATGAATTGGAGCTGATCAATGATGCGGGTCTGAGTGGGTGCAAACCAGTTACAACTCTAATAGAATTGAACCAGAAATTAACTACTGTTGATTATGGAAATCATGTTGGGAAGGCAGATTATCCACAACTTCAGGATGCATGAATTTGTCAAAGGCTTGTTAGGAAACCACTTTACCTCACAATCACAAGACCAGACATATGCTTTGCAATACAAGTATTGAGTCAATTCATGCAACATCTTAAGAAGTTTCACTTTAATGCGACACTAAGGGTTGTTAGGTATATCAAATCAGCACCTGCATTGGTAATACTACTAAGAAAAGGGCAGGCAGAAACACTCACAGCATTCTGTGAATTAGATTGGGCAGCTTGTCAGATTTGTGATAGACTATGTTTTTAAACTTGGGGATTTTCAAATGTCTTGGAAGTCCAATAAACAAAAATAATTAGCAGAATCTTAGTAGAAGTAGAGTATAAAAACATGCAACTCTAGTGGCAGAAGATATTTTGATGGTAGGGCTATTGGAAGAACTTTGGAACAAAGTGTAGACACTAGTAAATTTGCATTGTGACAACAAAACAACAATGCAAATAGTTGCGAGTCCAATATTTCATCAGCGTACAAAACATATTGAGGTAGATTGTCATTTCGTGAGGGAGAAGCTAAAGGATGGGTGATCACAACCCAATTTATACCTACCAAGATGCAACTGGCAGACTTGATGACAAAAGGGTTGACTGCAATACAATATCAGTCCCTCTTATCCAAGCTGGAAGTTGCAGATGTCTTCCACTCACCAGCTTGAGGGGGAGTATTACATCAATAGGGAGTAATTGAGAAATAGGAATAAGTGGAATGGAGTAGTATGAAAATACATAGAATAAGAGAAGAGAGCCGATATATTAAATAGACTGATTGTGTATAATTGATTCGTTAGTTAGTTAGTTAAGAAAGAAGAATTTGTTTCTACAGTATTCGATGCTCTCATCTCTTAGTTTTCTCTCTTCCTTTTCTCCTTGATTCTCATATGTAAATGTACCACAATTTGATTGAATGCAAGAATTCATGCTACATGTGCATAGTATAATTGATTAACCACCTTGAATTTTCTTAGTAATAAGAAGACGTTTTTTTTTCTTCAAGGATGTTTTCTCTATTTTCTTTCCTTTGAACTGTAGGAGGGGTTTTTAGCTAGAGTTGGTTGTCTTAGTAATTGTTCAACCACTTTGCTCTACGAGTTACATGGAGCGGAAAAGAGGTTAGGTGAATGAGTTTGACTTTCTTTTCTCTCTTTCTGTTTTGTAACCAAGTAAATTTACAATTATAGGGATAAACAATACATAAAAGTAAGTAAATAATGCAACTAGAGCAGTGCAAAAAATAATAAGGTTCATTTACTGATGATATGAACCAAAGGTGTTAAATGGGCCGATTTGGTCCAAAACTGACACAAACCATATCGGTTTCTACTTGGACTGGACGGGCCCGAACAAGGGGGTGGGGCGGAGATAGGAATAGGGGTGATGTTGATCTGTTCCGTTTCATCGTTCTCCACCGGTGGTCGGGACTGGTTAAGCCCAGTAATGCCTTATCTTGACTGAACCGGTTATCCAAACCGGCCCAAATAGGTATAACATTTGGATTATAATATTTTTTTAAGTTACCATTCGCAACGATCAAAATGGCAGCTGACCGCTTCCCAACAACCCTTTTTACAAAATAACCAATTGGACCCCTTTTATGAAAAAACTAATGCCTTCTTAGTTATATATTTATCTTTTTGAATAACTATAAATAGATCCCCCCC
>MCJB01026938.1:0-46418 GCA_002018475.1 Nicotiana obtusifolia | reverse complement strand
CCCCCCCTTCTTCGTTTATTCACACAACTCTCTCAATTTTGATTCTCTCATGTCTCTACAAAATTTATATCAATTATTAGCTTTTAATTTTTAGTTTTAATTTTATTTACGGTATTATATGGAGTTATGAAGATTAGAACTAGCAACGAGCAAGTACAGTTGTTCTACAGTCGGAATTGCCAAATTAAAATTTAAGACTTCAAGTCTTCACATTATTATGGAGTTTTTGTACGCTCGTTCCATCTCTTTCTCATATTTAACTTTTTATGTTTTCATATTTGATTTTATTATTTTTGAATTTTATTATTTGAATTTGCATAATCGATATGTTTAATGCTCCAAAATGAGTTTGTATAAGGTTGCTAATGGGGTAAATATGAGGAGTAAGAAAGAAGAGTATCTATTTCTAATAGTAATATAAATGACTTTACATATGTTTTTGAAACGCCACTTGAATAGTATAGATTATGAACAAGAAGATTATGTCATAGAAGATGCTGATTCTATTGATGATGAGACACCACCTACACCTAGTAGCCTTAGAGTTGGTCAGATTCAGTCTATTAGGAATGCTATACATAGCATTGGTAGGTCACTTTTAGCCTTGGTTATTAGGTGTCACAACCCAAAATTCCACCGGAGACCGTGATAACGCCTAACAAGCTCGCTAGGCAAGACAACATGCAATAACAACCATAAAATCTAATTATTAATCCATTAACTATTCTTCATATAACTAACAATGCAAAAATAAATATCAATCCAGTATCACAAGTGTAATTCAACAACAAGGTCTATATATGACCATAATTGTCTAATAAACGCCCAAAATTTGGTGTCACTACACCACGAGCATCTAAAACAAAGTAACTAATACCAACCAAACAAAACATTGGTCCGATAAAGAATACATAGAAAGAAATAGATAAGTAGGAAAGAGGGACTCCGTGTACTGCAAATCGGATCAAGTATAGCATATCACCACGAAGTCTCCAATATAGTGTTCATACCCAACTCAATGGTACCACAAATACTAGTCTTAGAACATGCACAAAAATATGCAGAAGTGTAGTATGAGTATAAAACCACGGTACTCAGTAAGTATCAAGTCTATCCTCAAAGAAGTAGTAGCGAGGTTGGACACCGACACTCACTAACCGTCCAATAATTAGGTAAAGCATAAATAATGTACAAAAATAAGCATGCTATCATCAAATGATTCTGACAGCTCAAAAAACACACTTCATACAAAATTTAGGCATGCTTATCATATAAGGAGAGCAATTAAGAAATCAACACATCGATCCTCTTACCAAGACATGATTCATGTCAACAACATTTATGTCAAATCGTTGCATGACTCAAACATATATACATACGCATGCTCAAGACCTAATATCAATGTATATAATAGCCAATGCATAAGCCTAAGCTACCAATGTACGCTCATGATACAGTATTAGAGTATATAAGAGCCAATGCATGAGTCTAAGCTACCAATGCATGCTCATGATCCAATATCAAAATATATAAGAGCTAATGCATGAGTCTAAGCTACCAATGCATGCCTATGATCCAATATCAAAGTATATAAGAGCTAATGCATGAGTCTAAGCTACCAATGCATGCTCAGGATCCCTTTCTCAATAACTCAGAGCATAAATATATGTGCCTGACACATGCCACATGTCCAACAAGCACCAAATGAATCATGGTTCCTACTCTCACAGGACCCAAGGTAACATGGATAATCACCTGATTTCGGAGGGACAGATCCATATCTAAGTGTTGATCATTTTATATGTATATGATCATTAATCAATCATTTCGGCGCGTAACCCATTCAATCAAAATATCATCAATAAATGAACATCAATATCTGCTCATATTGTCCTTAGTGCCAAATTCCTCTACATTTGCACAACATCCAACTCTCCAACCCATGCATATGTGTATGAAAGGGTATAATAAAAGGACACCAGACATGATAATAAGAATGCGGATAAAAAGCTTATATGGCTATGGTAAATCATGTAATTCAATCTATCACAATAGCTCAATAAGTTGTTTATCATGTTCTAGCTTAATCATATTATTTATCTTAAGACAAGTAGGTCATAGAAACCACCAAAATCATGGAGCAAATAATACAAGTGTATGACTACGGATTTTTAATAAAGCTAAACATGGCAAAATAATTCTTTTTTCTAAATCAACAAGTCATAACCCTAGGTATGCTCCTAAATCATGAATATAAATTATTGCATAATCATAGAATCAATTTGATCATGGATAACAACTTCACATAATCCAACAAAGCATAATTCAAGAAAACAATACTGGATATGGTTAAGACCTAGCTACCCATATACGCTTTTCACCTTGTATATACACGGCTCCTAAATATGAATGAAGCAGCAAATAGATCACCTATGGGAAAATTTTCGTCTTACAAGGAGTGACAAGAGACTTACCTCCCCTCATAACCTAAAATCAAGCAATAATCGCCTACTGTCCAAATTCAACTCCAAACGATTCGAATCTAGTAAAACAAATAACTCAATACTATCAAATAATGACATGAGAATTAATTCCAAACAATAAAATTTCGATCTTTGCTCAAAACCCCAAAAGTCAACTCATACCCACATGGTCAAAACCCGAATCAAGAGGTAGATCACAACTACCCATAATCCTACAAATCCAAATAAGTATTTAGATTTTAAAATCAAGTCTGAATCGACCATGAAATCCCAAAAATAAACTTTCTTAAGTTGTAGATTAAAATCCCAAATTTCACTTTAAAATTCCAAGATTTATGTGCAGAAATCTATGAAAAATTGATATGTAAACCCCATTCTAAGTGAAAATTCCTTACCTCTATGTACCAGTGGAATTGCTCGTCAGGTTCTTCTCCTCACGAAGTCTAGGGCTCAAAATATAAAAGAATGGGAAAAATTCAAAAATATAACACTTAAAACTCTTCCCCAAATAAATTTTTCGCAATTGCGGTCCAATGCTTCGTGATCACGAAGCACACAATGCAGCTGCCCAGAAATAAGCCTTCGCGATCGCGTACACTACTTTGCGAACACAAAGTTCTCCAGTTCTACTTTCATCGCGTGTGCGATCACCCAATTAGGAACGCGTACAACAACCCCCTGTCGCTCTCTTCCTCTATGTGAATGCGGACCACTTTAAGCGAATGCATAGACCAACTCCTCCACTAACCACACTCGTGATATCAAGCTTGTGAACGTGATGACCAAAAAATCAGCTTCCTTAATATCCTACTCTGTAATCGCATGCAGCACGTCGCGACCGCGCTGAACAAACATCCCCCCCAGCTAAAAACTCGTCACTATTGCGTATGCACTCCTGCGATCTCTATAGATACATGAACACTAGAAAACAAGCAACCTCAAAGTGGTTCAAAATAATCTGAAACCATCTAGAAACTCACCCGAGCCCCTCCGGACCCCGTCCAATTCCATAACAAGTTTAATTTCCTAATCCAAGCTTATCGAAGGGCTCGTAACACCCAAATAACATCAAAACCGATAATCGATGACCAAATCATTCTCTTAACCTTCAAATATTCAAACTTTGCCGAACTCGTCCAAATCATACTTAGGTATTCCGGGTCACAATCAAACTATGGTCACAAGTTCTAATCAACAAAATAAAACTATCCAAAGTCCCAGAACAACAATCAAAGCATGATAATGCTAAAATTAACTCCCGGTCTAACTTATGAACTCTCCAATTCCTTAAATTGCTAACTGTCGACAAATAGATCCAAAACCTTCAACGAACATCCTAATTCAAATCTGACCATATGCCCAAGTCTAAAATAACCATATGAACCTACTAGAACCATCAAGTCTCGATTCCTAAGTCGCTTACTCAAAAGTCAAACCTTAGTCAACTCTTCCAACTAAAATCTTTCGAATTGAGAACTACTTTTTCAAATCCACTTCGAACCTCTTGAAATCAAAACCAACCATATGTGCAAGTCATGATGTATCATATGAAGTGACTCAAAATCTCAAATTGCCGAATGGAATGCTAGAGCTCAAATCGACTAGTCGGATCATTACATTGTCCCCAAACGTTCGTTCTCGAATTATTCAAGAGTTGTTCCAAAGTTGCCAAAATCACCATATAACTCATTATACACCTACCCATGGGTGATCTCACATCACCTCAAACCATATAAAGCCATTACACAATCAAGACTGAATATTCTTCCTGCAACCTTAGCTTACAATCCATAGAACCAATTCCAACTACCTGAGCTTCCTCTGAGATCCGATTAATGTATATATACACTATATCAATATCAACAAGCTATGTCAAACCATAAGTATATTCCACGATGTAACACGCTATGTACCCCCATAGCTCATATGCTTGTAACCATATCTTCTACCTGTAATAACTGCTCATTACTCGATCCAATATCGATAACATACCTCAGAACACATAAAACCCTATGCCACACCTTCGCAACACGGCTAATAAAAAAGATACATGTAGAGAATCATAACAACCCATCGAATCAATAAGTCATGGAGCTCTCTCGCCTAACAAGAACCACTGCGCAAATCCTGAGCTGATTAATGATATTTTTCTTCCAAACATAACTTATATAAATCTGGTTGCACTGGCTCCAAGTTCAATAACCTTGTTTCACTCAGTATAAGATGCTTGACCGACATGCCACATCAAATACCATCAAGAGCCTCATGCGACGTGATCTGAGCATCAAACCGGTAACTACTCGAATACGACCAATAATGGAAAGAGAAACGAAAGAGAACCATCCATCACGTGTAAAAAACACAACAACAAAAGCTTAATCCTATGAACCATCCCCTAAAGGAGAATAAAAACAAAAGAAAATAAACACTAGGAATCATATTCATCTTAACTTTATTGCGGCGTGCAATCCAATCCACACATGTTCCTGTCGCGCGTGCCAACAGATCCACACATAATACCATTGCGGTGTGCAACCTGATCTGCACAACATCATCAATAACCATTGGGCCATAATTATCGTACTTACCAAACACATGTGCATCAACAACAAGTACATAAAGTGCATAAACATAACCATGGGGCGATGGATAACATAATGCAATACGAAAAAGACAAGCACAACTACAATTGTAATGAGTTGGCCGGTTGTTTTGTGTATTTGAGCCACGTTCCCCTACTTGATGCTTTCCATATGCTTGTTTGTTGTTTTGTAACTTGAGGGGATGGTTTGTTTGGCTTTGGGAAGGTTTTAAAATGAACTAGAACACTAAATTTCATGGTTGGAAGCTTAGGTTATAAAAGTTGACTGGGGTTTGACTCTCATGTAAACAGCCTCATATTAGTTATTTAAGGGCTTTAATAGGTTCATATGGTTATTATTGACTTAGGGGTAGTTACGGATTTGGATATGGGGGTTCCTAGGTTTATTTGGCTGTAATTTCCAAAAGTAAAATCTGCATCTGCAAATGATTTAGAATAGAAGTGGAGGTGCATCTATGAGGTCTGCTGCGCAGGTGCAGCCCCGCAAAAGTAGGACTTGGTGTGAAGGAATGGATGGTTGGAACTTCTAGTGAGCTTGCAGGTGCGAGCATTTGTTGGCAGAAGCAGCGTCGCAGAAGCGAAATATTTGTCCGCAAAAGCAAAAATTGTTGCGCAGTGTTATAATTCGAGGGTTTAGCCTATCTTGTCATATTTTATATTGGGGGCTCGGACTGGGGCAATGCTTTAGGGGATTTTCACTCACTTGGATTGGGTAAGTATCGTTAACTCGGATTTGATTATTATTAGTGATTCTATCCTTGATTTAGTCTTTTGGTTGATGATATCTAAAGGAGAAAATTGGGGTTTTTGTGAGAAACTTTGGAGAATGAATAAGTGAGATTTGAACCCCGATTCACAGTCAGATTTGGATCAAACTTGTGTATTTGGACTCGTGTTGGAATAGATGATCGGAATTTGTGACTTTTGTCATGTTCCGGGTGCGAACATTGATTTTTCGATTGACTTTGAGTTTTCGAATAAAGATCAAGCCTTTATGCTCAGGTACCATCAACATTACTTAACACAATGGTGTTTTATTTGAACAAATTCGTGTTATTTAAAGGTCAATTCGTGTGGGAAGGAATTTTTGAGTATTGATTCACGTGTTTCGAGGTAAGTATCATTTCTAAACTTGGTTTGAGGGTAATTTATGTTATCTATGGAATTATACATTTTGAGGGTGACACACGTGCTAGGTGACGGGCGTATATGCGTACACTAGGGTTATTCATGATCCGGGTAGACGTTAGGATATTATGTGCCTTGTTTTGCTATCATGGCTCATGTTTCCATGTGTTATCCACTTGTATAATTACGTGAGCTATTATTCATGTTAGAAGTCATGTCTAGGTTATGTGCGTATCTTTTTGAGACATGATAGGGCTATTCTTGCTCTATTGAGCTGTTTGCCTTAATTGTAGTCATATTTTCAGTCATGATGTTATAACCGCGTATTTTATCTCTGTCTCTATGCATTCTCTATATACTATCTCAAATGTTGTTGGTGCCTTTATATGTGTGACACGGGTTTAGCTGAGTACTGTGAGATTTGAGCATTGGGGCTTGAGCACTTAATGACTGATCCTGGGCCATAAACCCGTTTTGATACTAATAGTGAAGTGGTGCATGCACCAGGCCCCACATTGGGCTTAGTGGTATTGATTCTGAGGTGACGCATGTGCCAGACCCCATATAGAATTAAGAGATATTGATCGCTGACTTAGATCGGATTAGCACTTGGGCTAGGACCCACCCCTCCGGAGTCAAGTAATAACCTGTGGGTGTAGGCACACCTGTCATATATTTGCTTGGTGAGGGACTTATACTAGGCACCCATACAGTGTTGAGTGTGGTCGTGCGTGATAATTGAAGGATATTGTTCCAGACACTATACATGTGCTGAAATTGCGTATGCATGATTATTTAAATACGATATTATTGATTTTGGCAGGTATATTTTTCATGTAGGTATAGGGTTGTGTTTCTTTCCTTATGCTAAATTGGTACTTGATGTCTCTATTTGATATTACTTGATCTACTTTTCCTTTACTGTTATTGTTGTTATTGGCTATTGAAAATGAATGTCGGATCTTGCTATGCTCGTCATTTCTTTTAGCTCGAGGTTAGGCTTGTTAATTATTGAGTATATGGGGTTGGTTGTATTCATACTATATTCTACACTTTATGTCCTGATTCAGGTGCTGCTGAAGGGGAGATTGCTAGAGAGTGGCATCGGTACCGTTTTTGGAGATTTCGAGGTAGTTGATGTTCCGTTCGTAGGCCTTGAAGTTCCTAATTATCTTAGTTCCTATTATTATTGTTCCATCTTTCACACAATATTGTATTTTTGGTTCATACTCTGTATTTAAATTCTGTAGAGCTCAGGTACTCGACGACACCAGGTCGTGGGATAGTTTTTAGTTGTGTTGTTGCTATTGACTTCAGCTATTTATGTTATTCCACTATTGACACTATTTAATGCTGTTATTTAAGTTTGATTTTGCCTATTGATTGTTGGATTGCCTAGCAAGCCATATTAGGCGTTGTTACAGTTCCGATGGGATTTTCGGGTCATGACAATGGCGCAATAAGCAACTCAACTCAAGAGCCCTCTCGCTCATACATCACCACGAGGCCTAAGAGGAGGCATGAAATACGTGTGAATAATAGAATCATCTCACAACCCACTATTGTATAAGGGAGTAACACAAAGAACAGATCTGAGAATGAATATCACCCATTCTATCTGATGACACGCCCGTAGAAAATACTGTGCGGAGTAAGAAAATCCAATCCAATGTAGAATAAACATCCTCATTACGCCTAACGGTCCTCCAAATCGATTCAGATCATTCTAGAGCAGGTAGGTAGTCTTTCAAAAATCCATAGTGACCATCCAATCACCTGTTAAATCTTGGACGCACTTTCAGAATCCGCAACTAGAGGGATAACCCATCTCTGAGAAATATAGTCTCCAAACTGCAAGTGTGCGAGAATCTCCATACCTGTCTCTAACTCCCCCACTTAGGTGACGGCCACGTCACTTATACAAAATCACATCATAAGAAATACTCCAATAAATCTTTCACATAAAGTAGCAAAATAGGGACACCAATGATTATTGTCATGTGATTTCCATAGTACTAGTCAAGAAACCACAAAACAATACGCAATGCGCCTTCTGCAATACACACCTTTCTAAGGAGATACAAGATAGTGCTAACATTCTCTTAAACATCTATAATCTCTCATGCTGTCTAGAACTCAATATATATATTTTTTAAATTGAATCACAACATAGTCCATTCAATCCTCATTCCACATGGCTCACCATATCTACCATGTTATTATATAAAAATATGAGAATCCCACTATAGCTCTGAATCACAAGTAGAATAAAGACTCCATCGACCAGTAACCTTTCACTTGTCTCAATTCAGGAGAAAAACGCAACATACCACCAACTTCTCACGCCTATAAAAGACATCAATCTGCCAATCGTGATCAAAACCATCGCAAACTCTTCAGAATCCATTTGCACATAACTAAGCCATTAGAACAAAATCCCTCAAAATCAATCAAGTCACACAAACTGCCAAACCCAAATGTGTTACCATAGAAACACCTATAAAGCTCTATTATACCAAAGGAACCGATCATCTCTATTACCATGCTAATCCAAGTCATTGCTAAACAGACCTAACTCCTTCGGATTACTCATGACCCGCCTTCACGACAACACTATTCTTTCCCAGTACACTGTGGAACTCAATTAAAACTCATCCCAGGTGATACCAAAAAAAATCTTGTCATCCTAAGACACATAAGCCACTTTATTCCCTCTCACGCACCCAATAGTATCTTTTATTGAGATGCCTGTTTTGAACAGACCTTCCATAAATCTAAAAATGTTTCTTCCATCTCTCCGACACTACATTGCATAACTGATAATATTACCAAAATACTCCATGCTCTTTCACAATCCAACACAAATCTCAATTCCTCAGCCACATAATAAATCTGAAAATCCTTAGGAACCAGATATTGAATCGTGAATCCATTAGAACCTTCTCGAGAGTCATCCACTTTGTCCTAATCCCTAGTATAAAGCCAATCATGCCAAACAACTAGTTCTCCGTTAGCACATGAATACACCAAAAAGAAGCAACTGAGAAATTGCATTCCCTTGCACACTACCTCTACAAAAGAATAATGAACCTGAGTCTTTCTACAAACTCCATATATTAGTAAGGTGAAATATAACAAGCATCCGGCAATTCCTTTCTTGAATCATCCTTGAAGTCATTTTTCTCAAGTCATAATTAATCCACAAGAATCTCTTAGTCCAAAATCTATAACGACATATGACCATATAATCCAGTCATCAATGGGAGGCTCCCCCACTTGGCCTTAAGCCACAATCACAAAACTGAAGAACCTACAATGATTTGTCCTCTTTAACTACCATGACCTCACATTGTTACTCAGCTGAATTTCTCATAAGCTCGTGTTGCACCAACTATAACATATCCCAAATTATCAACCCAATGCACACTCACCCTTGTGACGGTCGTGCCATCTTCCTCAAGTGATCCAGACCTTATCATAGCATATACATCCCACTGGGTAGAAGTTAAAACTCTTCATAAGAACATCATAAGAAATCATGAAACCTCCAATTGTCACACAAGAGATAGCCCACATGTGAAACATCATATCAAAAATCTCTATATGACATTTCCATAGATACAACCATTTTGTAACCAATCAATCCCTTGAGTCCACACTCATCCATGGGCGGTACAAATCTATTTCATTCCACATATGAACAACTGCATGATCCATCAACATACCCAAAACTCAAGTCTATATTGCACACCAAGATGATAATCAAGCATTTATATTCCCTTATTAGCTCACGCAAACCCTTCTCGTAAAGTTTGAACTCTCAAAGTGTAAGAAATCATCACAAAAAAATAAAATGCACAAACTTAGCCATTTGTCCACAATGACCCAAATAGCATCAAACTTCCTCGACATTCGTTGAAACCTTACCACAAAATAGATAATGATATGCTCCCAGTTCCACTCAGGTATAGCCATCTCCCGATGGAAACTACTCGACCCCTAATGCTCGTTCTTGACATGCTGACAATCAAACACCACAAGACATGCCCAATAACGTGCTTCTTCATCCTCCGCTACACGTAATGCTGCTTCAAACCATAATACATCTCTGTTGAACTCAAATGAATAGAATACTGCATACTATGAGCCTCCTCAAGGATAAAACCCCTCAAACCATCAACACTACAAACACAAACGTGACCCTGCAGTTGCAACACACCGTCCACACTAAGGACCAGAAAAATACAAGCGAGAACTCTACTAAGCTCAGAAATAACCTATATCGCAAATCTAAGCCTAAATTCATATCCAAATGCTTCTCCTCCGTTGGTGTAAATGCCAAACTACTCATACTTCCTGCTACTTGAGATTCAAATCCTCCTGCTAGAACAATTTATGAAGACTTCAATGGCCAGTAGGAACCTCCCATGACACTCCATATGAGTAATGCCTCCAAGACTCAAGCACATGCACGTTAATCGCTAACTCCAAATCACGAACCAGTCAATCCTTTGGATTTTCAAGTGTCGTACCATGTATGCAACCACACTACCATTCTGCACCAACACTGCGCCATGACTAGTGTATGAAGCATCACAACATATTGCATATGGCCCTAAACCTGTGGGCAACACCAACAACCGGTTGCTATAAATAGAAAACCCCTCCACAAAGCGACGATAGTAGTATGCCCTCGTAACACAGAGAAAATTATCCCACACCACATTTTTGCAATATCACCACCGCCCACCGGTGCACAACTGATATCGAGTACTCCACATCGTATATGAATGAATAGGAAGGAATTAAGATTTAGGCTTCAAGTGAAATATAGTCACACGATAAGGAACCAAGAAAGGAATGTTTCCTAAAGCCTTATAACCTAATCCTAGATGATACTGAAGTCTCTGTACCGATCCACAAGACTCTATTAGTCAGACGTATGTGAACCTAGTGCTCTGATACCACAACCCAAAATCCCACCAAAGGCTGTGATGGCGCCTAACTTGCTTGCTAGGCAATCTTATATGCATTAACAACCATAGAATCCAATTATTAAGCAATTATCTATTTCATGATATAACTAACAATGCGTAAGTAAATGTCAAACTAGTATCACAAGTGTAATTCAACAACAATGTCTAGACATGACCACAATTGTCTACCAAACGCCCAAAACCTGGTGTCACTATACCACAAGCATCTAAAAATCGTAGCTAATATCAACTAAACAAAACATCTATCCACAAACGAATACATTGACAAAAATAGATAAGCAGGGAATGAGGACTCCATGTACTGTGAATTGGATCAAGTATAGTAGCTCACCACGAAGTCAACAATATAGTGCTCCTACTCAACTCAATAGTACCGCTAATACCAGCCTCATAAACTCCACAAAAATAGGCAGAATTGTCACAAAACTCCCATTTTGTGTCGTGACGGTGCCTGATGTCGCTTGCTAGGCAAGCCAACAATTAAATAACAACAATAAACTCAAATAACAAAATTAAATAGTCTCAATAGTGGAATAATCATACAATATCTGAAATCACTATCAACAACGCAACTACAACTATCCCATAATCTAGTGTCAACGTGCACATGACACTACTGAATTTAAATACGAAGTCTAATCCAAAATACATAACCGCCTGAAATATAGAATAGTGATAACATGAAAAAAACAAAAGGGGACCTCAAGGCATGCGAACGGTATCATCAGCTGCCTCCAGCTTACAATCACCTTTCTCGACAGTACCTAGATATGCACATAAATTCCAAAGTGTAGTATGAGTACAACCAGCCCCATGTACTCAATAAGCAACAAGCCTAGCATTGGGCTGAAAGTAGTGACGAGCTTGGCAAGTGTCCAACATTCAATACAATAACCAACAACAACGATGATAGAATAATAACGGTAAAAAACAAGTAGCTCAAGCAGTATTAAAGGTTTTCCTCAATAGGATTTATAAGGTAAGGTTTAGCTCGGTATGTGTTTGCTTAGCTCCCCAAGGCATATAGGCGACACTACTCGAGCTTCTGTCCCCCTTACTTGTATTTTCCTTTGCGGCTGCTTTTATTATGAATAAAAACTTATAATTTGCCAAAAAAAGAAAAAATTCGGCCTTTTTCACAAATAGCAGGGAAATATTCATACTTTTAAAGAACAACAAAAGCATGAATTCCTTCATAGAAGTCATCTAAACATAATGTTATCAATTAAATGGTGCTTCCAAGTCATATACACTACATATGGACATCTGGTACCAATAAACATAAGGGAAGAATCACAACTTGGTACCTGCATGACAAGTAAACATGCTAGAATTAACCATATCACAATTAATTCATCAATTATGGCATGTCTTAAAACATTTGTAGTGCCTAGCACAATGCCCTTGGACCCTCACACTCAACAACAACAACAAAATTCAGCACTGTACGGGTGCATGACACAAGCCCCTCACCCAAGCACATATATGACCTTGTGACTGCGCCCACGGTTAATACCTGACTCCGGAGGGGCGGGTCCTCGCCCAAGTGCTGATCGAATCTATGTCAATGATCAATACCACATAGCCCAATATGGGACCTGGTGTACGAGTCACCTCATAATCAATACCACTTATCCAAATGTGGGGCTTGGGGTATGCGTCACCTCATCATCAATACCAAATCAGCTCTATGGCCAAGCTCAGTCATCAACCGCTCAAGTATCAAACATTTAATCTCACAATACTCAGCTCAAACAGTGTCTAACACATACGGGCAGTAACATCATGTGAGATAACATATAAAGGATGCGCAGAGTTAGTGATATAATGCACGGATATAGAATCGTGACTGAGAGTACGAATACAATTAAGGCAAATAGTTCAAAATAGCAAGAATAGACCTATAATGTCTCTAATAGATAAGCACATAGCCTAGACATGATTTCCAGCATGACTAATAGCTCAAGTAGTCGTATAAGTAGAGAAAACACGAATATAACAAGGCGTGATAGAAAAAGAAGGCACATAATAGCCTAAGATATACCTAGATCATGAATAACTTTGGTGAACACACATATGGCCGTCACTTAGCACGTGCTTCACCCCCAACATATCTCAAATTTCATAGCCAACAGGGAAAATTACCTCAAACAAAGTTTAGACATGTTACATACCTTGAAGCGCATGAATCAATACTCCAAAAAACCCTTCCCATGCGAATCGACCTCCAAACGGCTCGAATCTAATTAAAAAAAACTCAATAACATCAAACATGGCTATAGAAATTGATTCCAAGTAATAAAACTCTAATCTTTATCAAATTGCAAAAAAAGTTAACCAAAAATTCAACCCGGCCCTGCACTCTAGAACCCAACAAAAGTCACAAATCTCGATTACGCATTCGAATACGAGTCCAAATAAACAAGTTTCATCCAAATTTGACTTCAAATCGGTGTTCAAATTTCCCTTTTTCACTTTACAAAAGTTTTTCCAAAACCCCTTATTTTTCCTCCCTTGGATTCACCAATCAAATGTCAAAATCAAAGATAGAATCATGAATATCATCAAATACGAGTCAAGAATACTTACCCAATCCAAATGGATGAAAATTACCTAAAAGTCGCCTCAATCCAAGCTCCCAATCTCAAAATATGATAAAATAAGACAAACCCTTGATTAAATTAGTTCTGCCTAGCGATGATCACTTTTGCAGTCCAAATATCGCATCTGCAGAATATTCCTTACAAATGCGGAATCCAGTTATGTCCGCCCCTTCGCTTCTCCGAACAGAAGTCCGCTTCTGTGCTCCATGTAGCGAACATGCAATTGCGTACATGTGTAAGGACTGCCACTTATATGGACAAACCTGATCCCATCCAAACTCACATCTACAACCCTGGGTCCACTTATGCACACTCGCACATGCAGACCAAATCTTGCAGGTGCGAAAACATTAGACCTGATCAGCCAACTAACTCCATAATGATCTGGAATCCATCCAAACCACACCTGAGCCCCTCGAGACCCCGTCCAATCACACCAACCAGTCGTACAACATAACACGGTCCTGTTCGAGGTCTCAAATAAAATAAATATATCATCAAAACTACAAATCGTACCTTATTTAAAGCCTAATGAAGTAATCAACTTCCAACTTTCAATACTCATACCGAGCCACATCTAACGAACTTAGAATCACCCCAAATTTTGAACAAAAGTTTCAAATGACATAATGAGCCTATTCCAACTTCTGGAACAATCCGACCCTGATGACCTCAAAGTCAACTCCTAGTCAAACCTATAAACTTTCCAAACCTTCAGATTTTCAACTTTTGCCAATTATAGCCAAATCAATCTAGGAACTTCCAAATCCAGCTCTTGACGTAAGCCTAAGTCCAAAATTACCATACGAACCTATTGAAACCATCAAATCACTATTCTGAGGCCGTTTGCACAAAAGTCAACCCTCGATCAACTATTATAACTTAAGCTTCCTACATAGAACTAAGTGTTCAGTTCATTCCAAAACCTTCCCGAAACCAAGTCAACCATCCCTACAAATCACAAAATGACAAATAAGCATACAGGAAGCATAAAATAGGGGAATGAGGATCAAATACACAAAATGACCACTGGGTTGTTACATCCTCCCCCTCTTAAATAAATGTTCATCCTCAAACAAGTCTAGAATCATACATGGGATATAAAAATGGTGAGGATATTTGCTCCGCATATCATGCTCGGTCTTGGAAGTTGCCTCCTCGACCGGTTGACCTCTCCACTTGACCTTTACTAACGCAATATTCTTTAATCTCAGCTTTCAAACCTGCCTATGAAAAATGGCCACGAGCTCTTCATCATAAGTCATATCCTTGTACAACTGCACCGAGCTGAAATCCAACACAAGGGATGGATCCTCATAGTACTTCTAAAGCATGGAAACATGAAACACCGGATGAACTCCCAATAAGCTAGATGACAAAGCAAGTTTGTAGGCCACGTCCCCAACTCTCTCCAACACCTCGAAGGGACCAATACACCGAGGTCTCAACTTGCCCTTCTTCCCGAATCTCATCACACCCTTCATAGGCAAAATTTGAAGAAGAACCTTCTCACCCTCCATGAGAGCCACATTACAAGCCTTCCATCCGCATAACTCTTTTGCCTGGACTGAGCTGTACGAAGCCGCTCCTGAGACCGACATCACCTCTCATATAAAGCATTATATAGAGCCATCTAAATACTCGACTAGTAGTTGTTATTGAAGGCAAACTCTGCTAAAGGTAGAAACTAATCCTATTGGCCTACGAAATCTAAGAAACAGGCCCTCAACATGTCCTCCAAAATCTGAATGGTCCGCTTGGACTACCCGTCCATCTGAGGGTGGAATGCGGTGCTCAACTCAACCTGTATGCTCAACTCACTCTAAAATACTCTACATAAATGCAAAGTAAACTGAGTACTTTGATCCAAGATGATAGAAACAGGTACAACACGTAATCAAATGATCTCCTAGGTGTAGATCTTAGCCAACTGCTCCAAAGTGTGGGAAGTCAGGATTGGAATGAAATGTGCAGACTTGGTCAGTCTATCCACAATGACCCAAACTGCATCAAATCTCCTTAATGTCTGTGGAAATCCTACCACAAAGTCCATAGTGATACACTCGCACTTCCACTCCGGCATCTCAATCTTTTGAATTAACCCACCAAGTGTTTGATGCTCATACTTGACCTGCTGACAATTCAAACATCGATCAATATATCCAACAATGTTTTTATTCATCCTCCGCCACCCATAATGCTGCCTCAAATTTTGATACATCTTTGCAGCACCCGGATGAATAGAATACTGTAAACTATGAGTCTCCTCAAGGATCTACTCTCTCAACCCATCCACATTAGGAAAATAAATCCAGCCTTAAAGCCGCAACACGCCATCATCACCAACATTCAACTTCTTAGCACCACCACACTGCACCGTGTCCCTAAGGACAAATAGGTGGGGATCCTCATATTGACGAGCCTTGATGCGCTCAAATAAAAATGACTGGAATACGACACAAGCAAGAACCTTGTTAGGCACCGATATATCCAATCTACCAAACCTGTTGGCCAAAGCCTGAACATCCATGGCTAAAGGCCTCTCCCCAGTTGGAATAAATGCTAAACTCCCATGCTCTTCGCCTTTCTACTCAAGGCGTCTGCTACCACATTGGCCTTTCTCGAATGATAAAAAATGAAGATATCATAGTCCTTCAATAGCTCCAACCACCTCCACTTCCTCAAGTTCAAATATTTTTCCTTGAATAGATGCTAAAGACGCTGGTGATCCGTATATACCTCACAAGACACGTAATATAAATAATACCTCCTGATCTTGAGTGCGACGAAAGCTGCTAACTCTAAATCATGCACTATATAGTTCTTCTCATGGGGCTTCAATTGGTGCGACACATAGGCAATCACCCTGCCCTCGTGCATCAAACACACCTATACCAACCCCCGAAGATTCACAATAAACTTTATATAAACCTGATCCCAAAGGCAAAACAACACTAGAGATGTAGTCAAGGCTGACTTGAGCTTCTAAAAGCTCTCCTCACACTCATCTGACAACCTGAATGGAGTTCCCTTCTGAGTCAGCTTAGTCAATGGGGCTGCAATATATGAAAATCCCTCTATGATGCAGCGGTAATAACCAGCCAAACCCAAGAAACTCCTTATCTCTGTAGCGGTAAAAGGTTTGGGCCAACTCTAAACTGCCTCACTCTTCTTCGAGTCCACCTTGATCCCACCACTATATGCCATATGACTCTAGAATTCCACCGTGTCTAACCAAAACTCACACTTGGAGAACTTAGCATATATCCTCCTCTCCCTAAATTTCTAGATAATGATCCTCAAAGGTTGCTCATGCTCCTCCCTGCTACTAGAATACACCAATATATCATCAACGAACACGATGATAAATGAATCCAAATAGGGCTGAAACACACTGTTCATCAAATGCATGAAGGTTTTTGGGACGTTACTCAACCCGAACAACATCACCAAGAACACATGATGCCTACAACGAGACGGAAAAGCAGTCTTAGGAATGTCTGATGCCTTGATCTTCAACTGGTGATACCCCGACCTCACGTCAATCTTCTTGAACATTATGGCACCTTGAAGCTGATCAAATAAGTCATCAATACGGGCCAGTGGATGCTTTTTCTTGATGGTCAGTTGATCAAACAGTCATCAATGCCGAAATCAATATCCCTATTGGGTGGCATGTCTCGATAGGTCTGCTGGGAACACATTTGAGAACTCCCTCACTATTGAAATTAACTCAACAGTAGGAGTATCAGCACTAACATCTCTGACAAAATCCAAATGCACCAAACATTCTTTCTCAACCATCCATTGAGCCTTCAAGAATAAAATCACTCTGCATCGCTAACGTCACATCCTTAGCATGATAATAAAGAATAACATGGTACAAAGATAACCAGTAAATACCCAAGATCATATCAAACCACCATTTCTAACAATAGGAAGTCCGCTCTTATCTCAAAACCACAAATAGTGACCACACCAGACCAATAAACTCGATCCACCATAATAGAATCTCCAATAGGTGTAGACACATACACAAAAGAATCAAGAGAACCACAAGGCATACCCAGACAAGAAGCGAAGTATGATGACACGTATAAATATATAGAACCAGTATCGAACAATACTTAAACATCCTTGTGGCATACAGAAACAATACCTGCAATCATTGTATCAGAAGCAATGGCCTCCGTCTTCCCTGGGAGGGCATAGCATCTGGCCTGACCTCTACTAATTTGAGCTCCCACTCTAGGATGACCATGACCCGAATGACCTCCATCCCAAGCTGGTTGAGCAGGTGGTGGAGCAACTGGTGCAGGAATCATAGTCTGAAGTTCCTACTGAACTAGACCTGTTCGAAGACAGGTGTAATACTTCTGTACATGCGCCCAACTCCCCACACTCATAGCAACATCTGACTAGAAATGACTATGGGGCCTAAGGAAAACCATGTGAACCAGAATAACCACTAGAAGAACCTAGTACCGATGAACCCTGAACTAATAGAGTGCGGTAAGAGCTTTGAGTTGGAAGTGCACTAAATGAAGGTTGCACTGAAGCTCCTCGGCTGAGTGGTGTTGAATGATAAACTGGCATGCTAGACTGGCCTCTTACAAATTGACCTCGGCCTCCAAATGAGGAATCACTGAAGCGACCTGAATATCGAGACCTATTGTCCCTGCTCGGCATCATCTCTCTAGTCTCGATGCGGAAGCACTCCATACCGCGCTATCATAACCACCTGATGAATTGGAGTCCCATTTTAGTCTTTCTAGCCATACCAAGATGAATACTAGGGTGAAGAATTTCCTCATTCTCTCCTCGTCAGTGGGAACCAAAGTAATAGCACGACGAGAAAGCTCTATAAACCTCATCTCGTACTCGGTAACTGACATATGACCCTATTATAGATACTCAAACTGCCTCCTCGGCTCCTCTATCCTAGTGCATGGCACAAAATGCTCTAAGAAGACTTTGTAGAACTAAGCCCATGTGAGAGGAGGTGATCCTACTGGTCGACCCATCTCATAAACCTGCCACTACCTCTTGGCCAAACCCTGCATCTGGAAGGCGGTGGAGTCAACTCCATTGGACTCAACTCCATTGGACTCAACTAGTCCCAAGTTGCATAAAATCTCATGGCAATAATCTAAGAATCCTTGAGCATCCTCTTAAGGCATACCACTAATGTGGGGAGGATGCAACTTGGTGAACTTATTTAATTTCTTCAGCTCATCATCAGACATTGCGGTCCTATCCTCAAGCTACGTGGCAATAGAAGGCTAAACTCCCCTAATTAGTAACACTATAGGAGTTTGATAACCGTGGGCCACCTGCTCTAGGGTATGTGTAGCTAGAGTATGCATTCCATCGCCTACCTGGGAAGTAGCTAGAACTGTAGGAAATGTCGCGACTTGAGCCAAGCTCTCAAACAGACCAACCATACAGATCAAAGCATCCTGAACAGCTGGCAAGACAAATAAGCCCTGAGGAACATAAGGTCGCACCTCTGGTTCCATATAATCACACACCTACTCCTTAACTGGAGCTACTAGTGGCTCTACAACAGTTGCACAAGCAGGTGCTCTATCTGCGACATGTGATCCGCGCCTACCTCTGCCTCGACCCCGGCCTCTCACGGCCCTAGCCTGAGGTACTGATGACTACTTAGCTACACCTGAGTATTCTGTCCTCATAATCTGTGAGGGAATAGAAAATCAAGAATTCGGACTTAAAGATAATTAAATACACATGATAGAGAATGAAAGAAAGTGAAGTTTCCTAATAAACCTATAGCCTCTTGAACATAAGTACAGATGTCTCTGAACTGATCTGCAAGATTCTACTAGACTTGCTCATGAATCGTGAGACAACCTAGTGCTCTAATACCAACTAGTCACAATCCAAACTCCCACCGAATCCGTGATGGCGCCTAACACCGCTTGTTAGGCAAGCCAATAATTAAATACCATCTAAAATAACAGAGTTAAATCATCTTAATAGAAAAATAATCACAAAATATCTAAACTAAATAGCAATAACGCAACTACATCCATCACATGATCTGTTGTCAATGAGCACATGAGCAATTAAAATTTAAATACAAAGTCTAAACCAAAATATACAACTGTCTGAAAAATAAAACAGTGATAGCATGAGAAAAATAGATGGGAACTTCAAGGCTTGCAAATGGAATCAGCA
The DNA here is from genome assembly GCA_002018475.1 of Nicotiana obtusifolia. NCBI lineage: Eukaryota > Viridiplantae > Streptophyta > Magnoliopsida > Solanales > Solanaceae > Nicotiana > Nicotiana obtusifolia. The sequence continues at coordinate 26,404 of MCJB01026938.1, read as the reverse complement.
CCTACCTTGAATTAACCATATCACAGTTAATTCGTCAAGTATGTCATGTCTCATAACATGTGTAGTTCTTGGCACAATGCCCTTGGACCCCCACACTCAAGAACTACAACACTCAGCATTGTACGGGTGCCTAACACAAGTGCCTCACCCAAGCACATATATGACCATGTGACTGCCCACGGTTAATACCTGACTCTGGAGGGGCAGGTACTTGCCCAAGCGCTAATCATATCTAAGTCAACGATCAATACCACATAGCCCAATATGGGACCTGGCGTATGGGTCACCTCATAATTAATACCACTTACCCCAATATGGGGCTTGGGGTACGCCTCACCTCATCATCAATACCAAATCAGCTCTATACTCAAACATTCAATCTCACAATACTCAGCTCAAACATTGTCACACATATAAAGGCATTAACAAACATGTGGGTAGCATATAAAGGAATGCACATAAACAGTGATATAATGTACGAATATAGAATCATGACTGAGAGTATGAAAACAATTAAGGCAAATAGTTCAAAATAGTAATAATAGCCATATCATGTCTCAAATAGATAAGCACATAGCCTAGACATGTTTCTTGCACGAATAAAATCTCAAGTAGCCATATAAGTAGAGAAAATATGGATATAACAAGGCATGATAGCAAAAGCACATAATAGCCAAAGATCTACCCGAATCACGAATAACCTTGGTGCACGCACATATGCCCATCACCTAGCATGTGTGTCACCCCCAACATATCTCAACTATCATAGCCAACGGGAAACCTCAAACCAAGCTTAGACTTGTTAACTCGAAGCGCGTGAATCAATACTTCAAAAATCCCTTCCCACGCGAATCAACCTCTAAATGACTGGATTCTAGTAAAACATCAAACACGGCTATAGAAATCGATTCCAAATAATAAATCTCTAATCTTTATCAAATTGGGAAAAAGTCAACCCGAGCTCAAACCTCGAAACCCAACAAAAGTCACAAATCTAGATTATTCATTTGAATATGAGTCCAAATACAAGTTTCATCCAAATCCGACTTCAAATCGAGGTTCAAATCTCTATCTTTTACTCTAGAAAGGTTTTGCCAAAATTCCCAATTTTTCCTCCCTTAGATTCACCAATCAAATGCCAAAATCAAAGATAGAATCATGAATAATCATCAAATCCGAGTCAAGAACACTTACCCAGTCCAAGTGGGCGAAAATCACCTCAAACGTCACCTCAATCTGTGTTACAACACCATATTTGCATAAGTTAGATTATGCCATAAGTTAGTCTTCGTAGTTTCGAGAAGAGATAACTTTTGAGATGATAAGAATTTAGTTCTATTAGTCTTAAATGATACAAGGGTGTATAAGAGTGGTTAACAAGTATAAGAAGTTAAACGAATCAAGAATGTTGTAACTCGTATTTTCGGGTAAGTCTAGAGGTAATTTATATTATGAAGAGGTCGTGTTTTAAGGTATTTGAATCATATAATATCCATTTCATAAGTCTTGAATTCAAACGAGTTGTGAAACAAAAGTCGACAAAAGTTGTCGCAACTTATGTTCATAATTTTACTTATACTTTTGGTCAAATGTCACCAAGATTTTCTCCCAATTTACTTGTAATTTGAGGCTGATCTACCCGCAAAATTAAATAGCTATGAGTCTAGTTTCGAATGCATTAAACTTTTTGTCAATACGATCTTACAATTGGTAGATATTCGCGTTTTCGAGCGACTGCGCCAAGCAGCTCTCTAAGGGGCCCACATAGGCGGTTAAGACATATAGATATATATAACATGCCTCAAACCGATTTTAAATCATTAGTTTTTAGTATATTCAGATCTTACAACCCTGATAACGCTCTCTCAAGGTTCTCACATGATCCAAGACCAAAACAAAGGGCAAACAACATAAATCAAGTGTCGGGTATCCCGTGGCGCTAGTAAGTTTCTTGTTCTTCTTATTGCTGCTGATTTTTGTGTTGTTCCTGCTCGTGCGGGAGGTTGTTTTAAGTTTTTTATGTTCTGTAAAATACTCCCTCAAGTTGTAATATCATCCCTAGGTGACTTCAAGACTTCTAAAGTGATTCTAGTGCCGAAAAACCCTAATTGATTGCTAGCTTCGGTTCCTTGTTCTTGTGCAGCATGTGGAGGGATATTTCTTGGTCAATTAAGGTCAAATTGGAGTTTTTCTTTCTTTTTAAAGGTAATGAACCTCTTACCCTACATGTATTTAAGATTATCCAAGTTACGTCTAAGTTGTTCAAGCTAGAACTTGTGAGATATATATCAAAAGGCATGTTAGTAATGTTATTGGTTGGTGGATTGTTTTGGGAGGCTCAATATGATTATTATTGATGTTGTTTGGGCTGTTTGGTGATTTTTTTAACTTGTGGAAAGTCATATAAATAGGGGAGGTTCTGTCCGTTTCATTGTAAAATAGGTTGCGGTCGATACATAATAGTTAGGACGCTTAAACGATAACGATAGTGTCATTTCTCTTATTGTAGACTAAGCAACCATGACATTTGCATAGCTTGAGGATGGGCAGTATATACATGGTATGTGAGGCTATCCCTTTCCTTCTTTTGCGCGACTCCGATTGTACATAACGTAATGAATGAGCTTCCAAAGATACTCCACTCTTAGAAGCTAGCAGTACTTACATTGTTTCCCTTCTTATGGAATGATTGATGTTGATGTTACTTCTCTTATTCTTATGTTATCAAAGTTGTTGGTACTTCCTGATTCTTATAAGATTCTTTATGAAGAGCTAATCCTAATAATGTGTACGGAGGATACCAACCTTACGTCACTCCAAAAGGTTCAAAATGTGATTCAAATGAGTCCAGCATGCATCCTATATATGTATCTATTTTATTCTACCGAGCCGTGCTATAGTCGGCCGGGTACGACACCTAGTGTGCAACCACTGATCAGTTGGGTTTTACCGAGCTCCACGTGGCCGGGTACGATATGATAATGATGATGCCCATAGAGGCGTATGTTTTAAAAGTTTATGTATATATATGTGTGTGTCATGCATTTCATGTAAGTAGCCCTCAGAGCTACCCAGATTTTACAGGTTGTATATTCTCTATCCTTGTTTACATTACTGTTCTTACTTATGTTTTCCTGCCTTACATACTCAGTACTTTATTCTTACTGATGTCCTTTTATTTGTGGATGCTACATGTCGTGTTGCAGGTCCTGATAGACAGGTAGGCGAAGCTCCCCCACGTAGTAGGCTGCCCATGTTCAGCAGTTATTGGCGAGATCCCTTCTCCGGACTTGCCGTGGTCTTGGTATGCATTTTTTGTTATAGACATTATGGGTATGTCGGGGCCCTATTCTAGAAATGTTTTGCAGCACTTATGTTCCTGTAGAGGTTCATAGACAGGTGTCGACTCATGTATAGTTTGGATTGCCTTGTCGACTAATATTTGTTGTATAGTCTCTCATGGCAGCTTGTCAGCTCGTACCTTATACATAGATTCATGACAGCCTTGTCAGCTCATGATATATATGCTCATGCCATCTGTCATTGTTGGTTGTTTAGGATTCATGTCTACCGTTTATATTGATCTCGTCGGCCCATATAGATAATAAGAAAGGTTAGATAAAATGTGTTTTGGTACTTGGCAGGTATGGCCCGGGTGCCAGTCATGGCCCTCCAGTTTGGGTCGTGACAATCTAAGCTCCAAATCTCAAAATATGATAAAATAAACCGAACCCTCAATTAAATTAGTTCTGCCCAGCGATTATCTCTTTTTCCGATGCAAATATTGCTTCTGTGACACCGCATCTGCAGAAAATACTTCGCAGATGCGAAATCCTCTTATGCCTCTACCCCTTCACTTCTGCGGAGCCACTTCTAAGCTCCAATTAGCGTAAATGCAATTATGCACCTACGCAAAGATTGCTGCTTCTGCGGACAAATTTGATCCTATCCAAACTCGCATCTGCCACTCTAGGTCCGCTTCTGTGGATTGGCACTTGCGGCCAAAATCTCGCAGGTGTGAAACACTAGACCTGATCAGCCAATTAACTCCAAAATGATCCGGAATCCATCCAGAACACCAAGCCCCTTGTCCAATCACACCAACAAGTCCACAACATAACATGAACCTGCTTGAGGTCTCAAATCACACAAAATATCTTCAAAACTATAAATCGCACCTCAATTCAAGCCTAATGAGCTAATCAACTTCCAATTATCAAAACTCATGCCGAACCACGTCTAACCAACTTGGAACTACCCCAAATTGCACACAGGTTTGAAATAACTTAATGAACGTATTCCAACTTCCAGAATAACAATCTGACCCCGATAACCTTAAAGTCAACTCCCAGTCAAACCCATGGAGTTTCCAAACCTTCAAATTTCCAATTTTCACTAATTAGAGCCGAATCAACCAAGGAACATCCAAATCCAATTACGGACATACGCCTAAGTCCAAAATCACCATATGAACCTATTGAACCCATCAATACATCATTCTGAGGTCGTTTACACAAAAGTCAACTCTTATAACTTAAGCTTCCAACCATGGAACTAAGAGTTCTAATCCATTCCAAAACCTTCTCTGAACGAAACCAACCATCTCCGCTAAGTCACAAAATGTCAAATACGCATACGAGAATAAGTAGTGTAGTATGAGTACAAAACTATGATACTCAATAAGTATCAAGTCTTGCCTCAAATAAGTAGTAGCGAGGGGTCGACATCACTAACCGTCCAATAATCAGGTAAAGCATAAATAAAGTACGGAAATAAGCATGCTATCATCAAATGAATACGACAGCTTAAAGAAACACATTTCATACAGAATTTAGGTATGTTTAATAAATAAGGAGTGAAATTAAGATATCAACACCTCGGTCCTCATAGCAAGACATGATTCATGTCAACCAAATTTCTATCAAATCATTGCATGATTCAAATATATATATGCATACACATGCTCAAGACCTAATATCAATGTATATAAGAGCAAATGCATGCGTCTAAGCTACCAATGTATGCTCATGATCCAATATCATAGTATATAAGAGCCAATACATGAGTCTAATCTACCAATGCATGCTCATGATCTAATATCAAAATATATAAGAGCTAATGTAAGAGTCTAAGCTACCAATGCATGCTCATAATTCAATATCAAAATATATAAGAGACAATACATGAGTCTAAACTACCAATGCATACTTAGGATCCCTTTCTCAACAACTCACAACACAAATCCATGTTCCTGACACATGCCACGTGTCTAACAAGCACCAAAAGAATCATGGATACCTTTGCTCACAAGGCCTAAGGTAAGAGGGAAAATTCATATCCAAGTGTTGATCATTTTATATTTAATGATCACTAGTCAATCATTGCAGCGCGCAACCAATGCCAATCATAATATCATCATCAATAATCAATAACCAATACCCGCTCACATTGTCCTTAGTGCCAAATTCCTCAATATTTCCACAACATCCAACTCTAACTCATGCATATGTGCATGAAACAGTATAATAGAATGGCACCAGACATGATAATAGAATGCGGATAAAAATCTCATATGGCTAAAAGATAGCTATGGAAAATCAGGTAACTCAATTTATCACAACAGCTCAATAAGCAATTTAGCGTGTTCTAGTTAATCATATTATTTATCATGAGAAAAAAAGGCCATGGAAACCACCATAATCATGGAGAAAATACCTAAATCATGAATATAAATTATCACTTAGTCATAAAATCAATTTGATCATGGATAACAACTTCACATAATCCAACAAAGCATAATTCGAGCCAACAATACCAGATATGGTCAAGACCTAGCTACCCATATACGCTCGTCACCGTGCACATACATGTCACCTAAATCATGAATCAAGTAGCAAATAGACAAGAGAATTACCTCTGCGGGTAAGCTAAAATCAAGCAACAGTCGCCTACCATTTAAATTCAAATCCAAATGACTCAGATCTAGTAAAAAAAACAACTCAATAATGTCAAATAAATCCATAGGAATCAATTCCAAACAATAAAGCTTCGATCTTTGATCAAATCCCCAAAGTCAACAAAACTCAACTCGGGCTCACATGATCAGAACCCGAGTCAAGAGGTAGATCTCGATTACCCATAACCCACGAGTCCAAATATTTAATTAGATTCCAAAACCATGTCAAATCGACCCTAAATTTCCAAAATACACTGTCTTAAGTTATAAATACGAACCCTAAATTTCACTATAAAATTCCAAGTTTTAGGTATAGAAATCGATGGAGAATCAATATACAAAACCAAATTCAAGTAAAAATTCCTTACCTTCAATGTAGTAGTGAATTGCTCTTCAAATTCTTCTCCTCTCGAAGTCTAGGGCTCAAAATATGAAAGAATAGGTAAAATTCCGAAATATAACACTTGAAACTCTGCCTCAGGTAAACCCTTCATGATCATAGTCTAAAGCTTCATGATAGCAAAGCACGCGATGCCGCTGCCTAGCAATAAGCCTCCACGATTGCATACACTACTTCACGAACGCGAACGTGTACAATAATCCCGAGCTGGCATATTTCACTATACGAATGCAGACCACTTCAAGCGACTGCGTAGACCAACTCCTCCACTTATCGCGATCCATCAAGCACGTGAATGTGATGACCAAAAATTAGTCGTCCCCAGATCCTACTACATGATCGCATGCAGCAGATCACAGCTGCAATGAACAAACATCCTCCCATCTTAACAACTCTTCGCGGTCGCGTCTACACTCTCATGATCGCGATACATACCTGAACACCAGAAAACTAGCAACCTCAAAGTGTTAAAAATGACCTAAAATCACCCCAAAACTCACCCGAGGCCCTCGGGACCACATCCAATCATAGCATCAAGTCGAATTATCTAATACAAACTTATCCAAGGGCTCGAAACACAACAAATAACATCAAAACCAAGAATCGACTCATTCTTTTAATCTTCAAACATTCAAACTTCGCCAAACTCGTCCAAATCATACATAGGCATTCTCTATCACAGCCAAACTTTGAACACAAGTTCCAATCAATCAAATGAACATATCCAAATTCCTAAAACATCAATCAAAGTCTGATAACATCAAAGTCCACTCTCAGTCAAGCTTATGAACTGTCCAATTCTTCAAATTATCAACTTTCGACAAATAGAGCCAAAACCTTCTGAGAACATCCAAATTCAAATCTGAACATTCGCTCAAGTCCAAAATCACCATACGAACCTACTGAAACCATCAAATCCCATTCCGAGATTATTTACTCTAAAGTCAAACCTTGGTTAACTCTTCCAACTTAAAGCTTTCGAATTGAGAACTACTTTTCGAAATCCACTCCGAACCTCTTGAAAATCAAATCCAACCATACACACAAGGCATAATGCACCATATGAAGCTACTCAAAGTCTCAAATCGCCGAACAAAATGATAGAGCTCAAAATGACAAGTCGAGTCGTTACATTAGGACTTGGAAAAGAGAAGTAGGGTTTGCAATTCTTTTATGGAAATAGAGAACATCAATATGGTTAAACGTACAATTTGTAGAGATGATTTTAAACATACTACAATAGGGAGTCGTTGCAACATGTACAACAAGTAGACACAAGAAGGAGAGACACTCAATAGATTGAGGTGTTGATTTAGATGAAGCAAGTAACCTTAAACCTAACTACTGGAGGTTTTTTGAAATATAATAAAATGAAGAAAGTGAGGAGTTAGCAAAAATGATTTCTTTGGGTTGTCTACCTTTTTCTCTTGCTTCTTCATCATATCTCATTATGTATATTCAAAGTATATTTTTTTATTAAATCTATTCCTAGAAGTACTTGCAGATCTGATATCTTTAGTCTTCATAGACAATATCATACATACAAATGTTATTTGTTTGACCACCTTCCTTGTAGAGTTTCTCTTACTTCAGATATCGGTCATGCTTTTAATTGAAATAACTATCTGACAATTATATGCCATTACATAGATGATAACTTTATAATATAAAAATGTATTATTGCTTTTAAATATGATAGTTCTTCAAACAATATTTTCGCTAGCTCACTATTAAAATAGCATTTGAACCCACCCCTTAAGGACAACTTTTTGTCACAACCCAAGATATCGTCATACGGGTCGTGATGGCACCTAGTCTCGAAGACTAGGTAAGCCTATCACATACGATTCTAATCAAAATATAACAACTTCAAAATTAAAAAAATACTGCAAAATATGATAATACTTCCAACATAGGTACAATAACAACTTTCTAATATCCGATATTACTGAGTCATAAGCTCTACATGGAATACATAATGAGTCTCGAATAGTACAATAATATTTGGAACACATAAATAGTAGAAAATAAAGTAAAGAAGGTGTGCAAACGGAACAACAGGGATACCTTGAAGTCTCCAACAAACTCTAGCATGCCTCCTAACAATCAGCTCGATCTCAAGTACCTAGATATGCACAAAGAATATGCAAAAGCGTAGTATGAATACACCACAGTCGGTGCCCAGTAACTATCAAGACTAACCTCAGTGGAGTAGTGACGAGGTTCAAGTCATAATAAGAAGAGCGGACATATGAAATATCATGACGAATGAAATTCCTCAATTTATGAAAATACAGCATGAAGTTTCAAGGAAATCGAGTACAGGATTAACACATTAGATTCGTCCGCAACAATATCAAAAATGAAATCCAGAAACATCACATGATCCCAGCAAAAAGACCCTGAAATCATCAGGCAACGACATCACAATACCATCCTTGTCTCAACGCGTGTGCATAAATAAAGTAAAATCTCGCCTAGTCTCGCTGCACGCATATTAACAATTCATCCCACCGTGTCTCGCCACATATGCAAACTCGATATGGACCGCCTTGGTATCGCCACATGTGCAATATGAATAATAAAAATAGTACGGCAAGACCTCGTGCCAACACCCAAACAATACGATCAACACGTCCACATATGCCACAATCATAACAACATAACATGCTAACAATTGTCATCAAGACATAAACTCACAAATCTGCCAACGCTGTGCACAAGGACATTCAAATAAAGAAATGCAGATAGGTGTTCGACATATGAGCATAAATTTGACTAACCAATTTAGCAACAATCTCACAAATGCCCAACTTGGCCAATTTAGGGAATAAAATCCTACAATATGATCTCTGGAATGGAACATAAACTCAAGTAATCATCCAAAGTGAATACACGTAATGTAGAGATAATCAAAACAAGGTATTAAGAGTGTCACGACCCAAAATCTAACCAGTCATGATGGCACCTAACCCAACCCACTAGGTAAGCCAATTAAGAATAAACCATAAATTAATGGTAATGATAAGAGTCAAAAATGAAATAACTGAATTTTATACAACTCCCTAAGGACTGGTAGTACAAATCATGAGCTTCTAAGACTTAGAGTTTACAAAGCTGGTATGAAATAAATACATCATCTATTTGAAATGTACATAAACAGATTTATAAATCTAAAGCTACCAAGAACAAGAGGCAGCTATAACTGGAACGTAGGTACATCTTTAATGCTAGCTCCCGCCATACATAGCAACATAAACTCCAAAATCTACGTGCAAAGTGTAAAAGTGTAGTATGAGTACAACCGACCCCATGTAATCAATAAGTAACAAACCTAACCTTAGGTTGAAAGTAGTGACGTGTTAAAACAACGTTCAAAGTCCAACACCAAAAGACAAGAAAAACTCGTAACAATATGATAAAAGCAGTACAAGTAATAACACAAAGATATGATTCTCAGCTCGTTCACAGTTACCAAAAATAGGCATGTTTTTAGGTATAATAGTAAAACCCAAATCCTTCGCCCAAATCACCAAAATATGAGTATATCATATAAATTTTGATTTTTCCCAAAAACTTTCAACAACAAATAAGATATTTCATTCTCATATAGCATGAAGAAAGTACATCTCTATGCCTACATGTCAATATGCATGTGAAGTCATGAATGTTACAAAATCATATAGCATGAGAAAATGCATCTCTATGTCTGTATGTCAAGTATGCATGTCAAATGCAATGCATCAAAGTGATGAACTCATGTACTCACACTCTCGAAGTACTCAATCTTACTGCCTCGCACTCCCACTAATCACGCTCAATCACTCAGCACACTCAGTCACTCAGCACTATATGATACTTGGGCTCACTATTAGCATGTCAGACTCGGGGGGGGGGGATCCTGTCCAAGCACTAATATAAGCGAACATGGCATGTTGCGGTGTGCAGCCTGATCCCATCATGAATCAATAAAACTTGTTGCATCTTGCAGCCCGATCCCATCATGAATCTCACTCATTATCCGACCCTCAGGCTCCAACTTAGTCATCAATCTCTCTAGTCTCTCTGACTCAGCCCAAACAATAATAATATTATGTAACAACAAATAAAAACAAAGACTAAGATATGATATGCAAATGAATGAAAATGACTGAGTATGTAATACAATTTAAGCAAATAACTCAACAATACAGACGACCTCGGTGGGTCCCAACAGAATAAGAATATAACCTAAACAGGATTTCTAACATGATTCACAACACATAAGATAAAAAAAGTAGGGAAAACATGGATGTAACAAGATATAACAGCACAAAACAAGTCCGGTCATAGTCTTATAGTCGAATAAAATTATAGTTTCCTCGGTGTACGCCCACATGCTTGTCACCTAGCATGACCGTCACCTCAATACATCTCTTATAACACAGTTCCCAGGGATAAATACCCTCAAATCCAAGATTAGATAAGTTACTTACCATGAACAAGCCAAATCCAATACCGATCAAGCCAAACAATACTCTAGAAATGCAATCCCACGCGTAACAACCTCCGAACGGTTCGAAACTAGCCAAAAGCAACTCAAATACATCAAGTAATGCCATAGGAAATAAACTCAAACGATAAAGGTCGAATCTTTACTCAATTACTCAAAGTCAACCAAAAAGTCAAACCTGAGCCCGCACCTTGGAACCTGACAAAACTCACAAAATCCGGTAACCCATTCAATTACGATTCCAGCCATACTAATTTCACTCAAATCCGACTCCGAATCAATCTTCAAAACTCAAAAATTTACTTTAGAAAAGTTTTCACAAAACCCCAATTTTTCTTGTTAAATCCCATGTTTTGATGTTAAATCTAGTGATGGATTTATGTAAATCTCATAATATATCATAGAATCACTTACCCCAAGCTTGTAGATGTAGGTTTAGGTTGAAACCCTTCAAACCCGAGCTCCCAATCTCAAAAGTGGTGAAGAATGATGGTGAAGAATGAAATAAAAGTCCAAAAATTCCATTATATATAGTACAAGATCTCATCTCCCATAGTTCTGACCACACTTTTTTTTTGTGGTCCGCACTTCCAAGTTTTGCGGCCGCAATCCGTATTGTGCGGCCGCACTTCAGCAGTAACTGTACTACTAGTCTTTCATAAATTGACCATAATTTTCTGTATAAATGTCCCAATGATGAACAATTATATTTTCTAGAAACTAGACTCAAAGCTCTACAACTTTCGTTTTTGGTTGATCTCCAAATTCCTTATAGATTGCAAGATATAAGCTCTCAAGTTTGGACAAATAAATCTGCAGATCCCCTATTGCGGACCTCAGTGCTATCTGCACTTGAGGGTTTGTGGCCGCACATGATTCTTTGCCTCCGTACTCCAAAAGTTCCCTCATCACTCCAAAAAGTGCCCTCCCCACTTATACATCTCCAGGACATTATCAAAGTGCGAAAAATGCCAAAACTTGTTAAAAACCCACCCGAATCTCTCAGGACCTCGTCCAAACATACCAATAAGTCCCATAACATGACACAGACCTACTCGAGGCATCAAATCACACATAAAGACATCAAAATCACTTAATTTGGTGACTCATGGTAAGAGAAATGTAAAGAATGGCAAAAGTGTTCCATAAAGAAGAAAGGCACTTTTGACAAAGATGCTTGTCGTTTCTACAAGAAGAAGGAACACTGGAAGAAAGATTGCCTGAAATACATGAAATGGCTTAAGAAGAAAGGTAATTTTACCTTTGTATGTTAATGAATCTAATTTTACGAAAGTTACTGATAATACATGGTGGATTGATTTTGGTGCTACAATTCTCATTGCCAAAATCATGCAGGGCTTTCTAACTCAGAGGAAGCTGATAGGAAGTGAACAATAATCTATTCTGGCAATAGGACGCGTTCACGTGTGGAAGACGTGGGGACTTATAGGCTCATTCTGAAGGATGGTTTTCACCTAGATTTCAAAAATACTTTTTATGTTCCAGACTATTCTAGAAATTTAATTTCTCTTCCAAGACTATCAATTAGTTGAATTTTCATTATCCTTATGTGAAACTTTTGAAAGATAATAGAGTTATTAGTTTTGGAAATTTGAATGGGAATTTATATAGACTTGAGCTAGACCTCATATTTGAATGCAATGTTTTAAATTTGCATGACAAAAAAATTGGTACTAAGCGATGTATTATCAATGAGAGCTCATCAAGTCTTTAGCACAAGAGTTTGGTACATATCGATAGAGTCAAAAGGTTGGTTAATGATGGAGTTCTAAAATCTCTTGAGTTTTCTAACTTTGTGACTTGTGTGGACTGCATAAAGGCTAAGCTGACAACAAATCAACTAAAGGTGCCAAAAAGAGTTCTCAATTACTTGAGATCATACATACAGACATCTGCGGACCTTTTCCGGCCCCTTGCTTGAACGGTTAGAGATATTTTATCTCGTTTATTAATGACTTTTCAAGATATATATATATATATATATATATATATATATATATATATATATATATATATTGTTTAAAGAAGCATAAGAACTTGATTCTTTTAAAGTTTACAAAACAGAAATAGAGGAACAAACTGGTACTCAGATCAAAATTGTAAGATCTCATAGGCGTGGAGAACATTATGGTAGGTACACAGATGAGTGACATGTTAAGGGTCCATTTGCTGAGTTCCTTGAAAGTGAAGATATAATTTACCAATATATCATTCAAGGAACACCACAATAAGATGGTACGGCAGAAAGAAGGAACCAAACATTAATGGACATGGTAAGAAGCATGATTAGTTGATCAAATTTACCTTTATCCTTATAGAGTGAAGCCTTAAAAACTGCTATGTATATTTTAAATAGGTTTCCATCCAAGGTTGTCCATAAGACACCTTTTGAGTTATGGAAAGGATAGAAATCTAGTTTAAACCATTTACACATTTGGGGATGTCCAGCTGAAGTGAGGATTTATAACCCACAACTAAAAAAGTTGGATGAAAGAACAATAAGCGATTATCTTATAGGCTATATGGTTAACTCTAAGGGATTTAGGTTTTATTGTCCTTCTCATTCTCCTAAAATTGTTGAGGCTAAAAATTCTAAATTTCTTGAGAAGCATGAAGAAAGTGAGAGTGGTTTGACTAAAAAGATAAAACTGGAAGAAATAAGGGAACCACCTGTGGTACCTTTATATATTGGGAACTTGAATGTTGCTCAGAAAAATTCTCATGAATCACCACCACTTGAGGAGCCACATGAAGATCAACCCGCTTTACCTGAACCCACTAAAGAAGTGTCTGAACTAGTGGGAGTAAAAAATCCTCAAGATTTTGAAAACCAACAATTTCTAGTGACTATATTATATATCTCCAAGAGTCTAATTATGATATTAGACTAAAAGATGATCCATACTCATTTTCACAAGCCATGAGTGGAAAAGTCCACACTTTGGTATTACGCCATGAAAGAAGAGTTAGAATCTATGGCTAAAATAAAGTATGGGACCTCGTCGAATTATCAAAGGGAGCCTCTACTATAGGTTCCAAATAGGTTCTTAAAACTAAAAGAGACTCAAATGATAATATCGAACGATATAAAGCCAGGCTTGTAGCCAAGGGTTTTACTCAAAGGGAAAGTATTGATTACTATGAAACCTTCACTTCATTATCAAGAAGGATTCATTGAGAATAATCATGGCATTAGTAGCTCATTTTGATTTAGAGTTACATAAAATGGATGTGAAAACAACTTTTCTAAATAGAGACCTTGAAGAGGAGGTATACATGCGTCAACCTGAAGGATTTTGCGATAACAACAAAACTCACCTTGTTTGCAAGTTGAATAAATCCATTTACGGGCTAAAGCAGGCTTCCCGCCAATGGTATATTAAATTTCATAATGTTGTTTGTTTATTGAACATTATCGATCAGTGTATACACCTTAAGATAAGTGGGAGCAAATATATTTTTCTAGTCAAATATGTGGATGACATTTTACTTGCACGTAGTGATTTGGGGTTGTAGCACAAGACTGAGCAATTCCTTATCCAGAATTTTGAGAAGAAGGACATGGGTGAAGCCTCTTATGTCACTGGCATAGAGATTCACATAGATAGATCCCAAAGATTACTTGGACTGTCTCAAAGGGCCTACATTGAAAGAGTATTGGAAGGATTGGGAATGAAGAAATGTTCACCTATAGCAGCACCCATAATTAAAGATAACAAATTATCATTAAATCAATATCCACAGAATGCATTGGAAAAGGAGAAAATGAAAGACATTCTATATGCTTCGCTTGTTGGGAGACTTATGTATGCACAGGTCAGCACTAGACCTGATATTGCTTTGTGGTAGGAATGCTTGGCAGATATCAAAGTAACCCTGGTCTTGACCTTTGGAAAACTGGTAAAAGGGTTTTGAGATTTGCAAGGAACCAAGGATTTTAAGCTCACATACAAATACTCTAACTCATTGGAGATGGTTGGATATTCAGACTCTCATTTGGGTGGATACAAAGACACTAGTAAATCCACTTTAGGATACATTTTTCTTCTTGCTGGAGATGTTGTATCTTGGAGAAGTTTCAAGCATACAATTGTTGCAACATCCACTATGGAAGCTGAATTTATAGCGTGCTATGAAGCTACATCACAGGAGTTATGGTTGAAGAACTTTATTTCCAGCCTTAGGATTGTTGATTCCAATTCAGGCCATTGAGAATATTCTATGACAACTCAGCTGCAGTTTTCTTTTCTAAGAATAATAAAAGTGGCAACCGAAGCAAACATATCGACATAAAGTATTTGATGGTTAGAGACTATGTCAAGAAGCAAGATGTGTGTTTTGAGCATGTCAGTACTACTTTGATGATTGCTGATCCTATGACTAAAGGCCTGCCGACTAATATTTTCAAGGATCATGCATCCCATATGGGACTTAGTAGCTCAATTTAGTCTTGCTTTCCTCTCTAACAGGTTGTCTAGACATTATGTTTATTATTATATACATGACAGTGCACACTTGGTCTTTCATGTATTATTTCGTGATCATTGGATCAATAAAGTTGGACTCTAAATGACTTATATTAAGATCATTCCTAAAGTTGTTGACACTTTGTTAGCACATATTGTATATTGTAATATATGGAAGGAATTGGTTGTTTAAGAGCATGACCTCCATGATTCATGTTATGATATGTTCTAGTTAAGGTGATTGTTACATAACTTTTAGTTGAACGATAAATTCTATGGCCATATTATTATGTTTATCTCTCATATAGGATTATCTAATTTTAATATGTGGGCCAAGTGGGAGAATGTTGAAAATTTACCGTCTCTTCTAGAGACTTCTAGTATGGCCCATATAATAGGTAATAAATTATTTACCTTGTCTCCCAAGTAAATAATATATCGGATAATATTCTGTAGTTATGCAAATATGGCAGTTTCTTTGATGGAAAGAAATCTTTTTTAGTTACGAGTCCCTAGGGCAACGGTATTTTATGGAAAAGTTCCTAGGGCTAAATTACTTTCCTAAGATTCCCTAGCCTACCTATAAATACGTATGTGACTCCATCAGTCTGCCATCATACGATAGACACAGGCTAGAATGTAACGACCAGGCCGGCCGATTTGAGCTCTAGCATGTCATTCGGTGGTTTGATTCCTTGAGTAGCTTCACTTCATGTTTTTATGACTTGTACGTGTGGTTGAAATTGAATTTCAGGAAGTTTGGAGTTGATTCGAAAGGGAAAATTCTCTATTCGGAAGCTTTAAGTTAGAAGAGTTGATCAAGGTTTGACTTTTGAGTAAACGATCTCCAAATTGGGATTTGAAGGTTCCATAGGTTCGTATGATGATTTTGTACTTCGGCGTTTGTTCAGGTGGAGTATTGGGGTGGTCCGGGAGCATTTCAATGCTTATTGTAGAAGGTTGGCATTTTGAAGGTTTTAGAATTTCCTAAGTTTAAGTTGAAGCGGACTTTAATGTTATTGATGTATGTTTTGGATAACGAGAATTGGAATAGGTTTGTATTGTGATTAATTACTTGTGCATAAAATTTGGCGTCATTCCGAGTTGTCTATGTATGTTTCGCCGCGTTCGGAGTTGGATGAAATGAGTTTGAAGCTTAGAAGTTGATTAATGAGGTTTTGAAGCGTGATTCTTTATTTTGAGGTTGTTTTATGTGTTCCAAAGCTTTGATTAAGTCCACAATATGTTTATGGACTTGTTGGTGCAATTGGATGGGGCCCCGGGTGGCTCGGATGTGTTTCTGACCACCCAGAGCATGTTTGAACTTAGCTGAAATTGATGGGGTGCTGGTGTGCTTCGCTATCGCGAAGAAGGCTGATGAAGGGCCCCTGTTTTTCTCTTCGCGAACACGAGGAGGCCCACGTGAATGCGGAGAAGGACCTGGTCCTACTTCTCGAACGCGTAGGCTTGATCGCGAACACGAAGAAGGCTAGGAGGGGGATGGCTGTGAGGCAGACGGCTTTGCGAACGTGAGGTGTGGAACGCGAACGTGAAGGGCAGGGTCATCTGAGCATCGCAAACATGATCTAGGTCATGAACGCGAAGGCTAGTTGGGCAGCTTGGATGAATTGGCCTTCGCGATCGTGAGGCATTTTCTGCAATCGCGAAGAAGAGCGGGCCTAGGCATATTTGATTTTAATACGAGATTTAGCTCTTTTTCTTTCATTTTCACTTGGTTGGGAGATTTTTGGAGCTATTGAAGAGGAAATATTCATCATCTATCAAGAGGTAAGTTATTCTCACTTGTTGCAAGTTAAAAACATGAGTTATATATGGATTTAAACATAAAATTTTGTAGAAATTGTGGGATTTGGATAAAAAGTTAGAATTTGGTATTTTTGGATTTTGACAATGAAATCGGGCATGGAATTAGGAATAAATTATATATTTGAGTTCGTGGTGTTATAAATAATGTTTGTCTTCAAAAGTTTCGAAATCCGAGCACGTGAGCCCGAGGGTTGACTTTGTTGAATTTTTTAGCGGAGTTGGGAATTGCTATAAATTATTAAATGATGAGTATTGGAGTATATTTTAATTGATTTGATCGTGGATGGTTTGACTAGTTTCGAATCGATGGGCACTGGTTTGAGATGTTAGAAGGGCGTTGGAGCCGGTTATGGAATTTTGGAGTGAGGTAAGTGTCCTGTCTAACCTTGTAAGGGGAAAATAACCATGTAGGTGCTATATTTGTTATGTGTTACATGTTGTGGGAGCTACGCACGTATGAGGTGGCGAGTGTCCGTGTATATGCTAGAATTCCTAATTATGTCGATGTAGACTTAGACTCACGCCATCTCTTAATTGTACTATTTGATTTACTATTACATGTTTAATTGCCTTACTTCGCATTTTGACCTGAGACTAGACTCGCGTAGAGTATGGACTCGATATTTTAGATACTTGATGAGCTACTTGATTGCCCGTAGAAATTGTACTTACCTTACGGAATTCTCCCGCATTGTGCATACTCAGCGGAAAGTTTTCTTGAATGTCATAACTCACACGTATATTCGTGAGTGGGGTCAAAGAAACGTAAACACTTCATATTCTAATGGGATCAGGCTGAATGCCTCAGCAACACTCTTATGGGATCGATTCGTTCGCCTCGGCAAGATTATTGTAATACACTCCTATGGGATCGGGTCATTTACCTCGGCAGGATATTGTAACACACTCTCATGGGATCAGGCCGTTCATCTCGGTAGGATATTATAACACACTCTTATGGGATCAGGCAGTTCGCCTCTACAGTATGATGTATATATTTTTATGGGATCGGGTCATTCGCCTCAGCAATTTCATGAAATACTCTTATGGGATCAGACAGCTAGCCTCGGCAAAATCATGCATGATATTTGACAAAAAGCCAGTGTATCCGTGAGTTTTTCCTGACTTGAGATGTGATAATCTATTCGGTGGGGACCATATTATATACTTCATTTGAGGAAGTAACCGATATTTGAGGACTTTGCATTAACTGTTCAAATGAGGATTGTGTCATGTACCTATAGTCATTTTCAATATTTAATTACCATGCTTCATACTCGTCTACGTTTTACTGTACTTGATATATTTGACCACTAGTAAGTGTCGATGTCGGCCCCTCGTCACTACTTCTCCGTGGTTTAGCTGGATACTTACTGGGTACTCATTAATTTACTTACTCATGCTACACTTCTACACTTATTGTGCATGTATATATTTCTAGTGGTCTTTTGGATGCAACGGTGCAACTATTACCGGGACTTTACGGAGTCTCCTTCATATTCATTTATGTTATCCTGTCTATTTTATATTTCAGACAGATGTTGTATTAGCATTGTATTTCTTTGTAGTTGCTCATGCACTTATGACACCGGATTTTGGGATATCCTAATTGATGTTTTACGGGATTGCATAACATGGTCGCCTTTTATTTTTATATCTTACTAATTGTGTATGCACCCATGATTTTAACTGCGCAAATTTCTTTATTTAATAAAATTCATGATTTCAAAAGTAATAAAATAAATAATTAATTTAATAATTTACTGTTGGTTTGCCTAGCGGCGACGTTGGGCGCCATCACGACCTATAGCGGGAATTGGATCGTGACAAACGCTCTATAAGTTTTCTGCTAAAGGTTTCAAAGGCAATTCCATATAACGCTTGAACATCAATAGTTGAAGGTATTTTCCTATTAATATTTCGCTGCATAGGCTCTGTGCAGTGACGGATCCAGAATTTCGAGCAAGGGGATTCATTTTTTTAAAGGAGTGAATATTAAAAAACTCATTAAATGAGTTCGTCAAAAAAAATTCAACATAAATATAAGCAAAACTATCGTTGAAAATCAAACTATCAATATGTAAAATAAAGCTAATACAATGGTACATTGTTTTGCAGTAACTTATTTCCCAAAGGAAAAAAATAAAATGCTAGTGTAAAAGGCATTTAAAGGAAGAAAGGGCAAAAAATTCATAATTCAATAAACAAAAAATAAAGTATAGATGATTGTAAAAATAATAAATAAGTAAATACTCCTAACTAAAAGTACAGAACAATATACTTGATACGGAGGATATTTGATTTACTGATATATATAAATACATACATAATAAATGATTTAAATAGATAATAGATAATTTTTTTATGTAACAAATATTTTAACAGTGAAGAGAGTTAGGAAGAAAAAGCTTAAGCATCAAAGCCTATAATCATTTCTGCATTAGAAACATAAATTCTTTGTTACTAAAACACCTAAGTTTCTTGATCATTTGACATCCTCTTAAAAGCACCCCTCAAAGAGCTCGGAAGAAAAGGATTGCGGCTAGAAGGACTAGAACTCACGACTTAAAGAGATTAGGAACCCTTGATCATCGAGTTAAATTGTTGTAATGTCAAAGGAATTTAAAATATAATATATAACTATAAAATAAAAACTTAACTTTATATACACTTTATAACTTTTCGATAAAAGGAGTTCGGATGAACATACTTCCACCCCTGAATCTGCCCATGGCTCTGCGTATATGCTTAAATTTCAACAGTTATTTCGTTTTCTTCTTCTAAGAGGGATCATTGTTTTTAGACAAAAAGTTGACATGTTACATACGGTGGACCTCGTTAATTTCGACAGATTCTTTTTGAGTGTAAAGTTCAGCGAGGACACTGGTTGAGCGAACTCTAGCATGTCGCTCTTGAGGGAGCCATTGTATATGAGGGAGAGCTAAAGCAAAAGTAGGATACGGAGCGCAGTAACCTGCATTGTTTTGGCGCGCAAACCGACTTTTACATGTAATAAGGCCACGTGTTCTTTTCTATGTTCTAGCCATAATTAATAAAATTGAGTGCCAGACTTGAAACTATTTCTTCTTTGATCAATGCCCTTCTCAAATCTCAACTGTTACTACTACCAATATTTTAAATACGGAACGCCGCGTATATTCTATAAATTTTTAGTTTTTTTAAAATTATAAATTAATAAAATACTATAATAACACAAAAATATATCATATACATTAAAGTTTAATTGTTTTTTAAAAATAAAATAAAGTCACAGAAAACAAAATATCTAGCATGTTTTTATTTATAAACAACACAAATAATGTTAAAGTTATTATGAGATACAAATCAACTTAACGTCTTAATTTTTATTATTAAAAGATCACAATTTCTTAAAGAATATTACTATCAAACTACACATTTACTTTCCTAAAAGTAAATAATCAACAAACTTTATCAGTAATATAATTTAAATATTACTCATTTATGAATAATATAAAAATTACTTTCAAACAGTAAAATAATACCGACTGATAGAATTAAGATATTGTATGGGGTTGGATGCAATCGAGTAAAGTTGGGTCCGAGTATAAGGTGAGGCCGGGCTACCCCGGTCCGGATTCAACAAGTCGGTGGCCCGGGCCACCCCGAGTCCGAATTCGACAAGTCGGCCGCACAGGCTGAAGCGGCCGAAATGGGACAACCGATGTGGTCGGCCATGGGAGGCCTCGTAACAAAGAATCGGCTTTAGACCGTATATCTCGCCAATCCCGAATATCTCGCCAGGAGCAATTTCCTCAACTGTTATAGCCGTTATGCTATCATCGTGGGATATTCAATCCCGTAATTAATGGGATTTGCCTTGTAATCAGTCTTTTACTTTATTTAGGACTCTTTCATTTACCTATAAGAAGGGCATTGACCCCCCATTGTAAAGGACACACTTTTTTAGCGAGAAAACAATATACTCCTACTATTAACAGTTACTATCATCATTGTTCAGCAAAACATTTCTCTATTCCTCATAGTTCATTTTCAACAATTGGATACTTGTGGTTTGGTTATTCTCTTTTGCTCAGTATATTTTAATCTTCTACGTCATATTTTTATATTGTAGCTAATTGATTCACGGATCCTTAGCACCACGAACAAATTCAATTGTTATCCGGTTTTAAGGGTATACAGTTTGGCGCCCACCGTGGGGCTAAGGATATTAGTGAACTTTCGATACGTTTTTCTTTCAAATACAATTTTACACTTGCTCTTTGCAGAATTCTCTGTTTTTCAAGTTGCAGATTAATCATGTCGCAAACCAACAACGAGACCAAAAACCAAGTTGAAAACAACACTATGCCCGGACATGAGGCCCCAGCCGACGTCAATTCTCAAATGGCGCTCGATACTGACCAGGCACTTGGCTCGTCGCACAGTGTCCGGGGGGAGAACCGCTCGGGGATTCAGCAAAGCGGAGAGAGCGAAATCAGTCTCAGGGTAATATTTGACATGCTACAAGCTCAGCAAGCGACGATAGCCCAGTTGCAAAGCTGCACTCAAAACCCGGACAAAGCAGAGAACGCTCCCCCTCAGGCAGCAACCGAGCAAAATGAACCGGTCGCAACTCAACCGGATGAGAGCGGTTCGGGGACTAACTCCGGGATCATCAAGATGCTGGAAGAGTTAACTAAGCGGGTCGAGACAGGAGAAAAGAGAATTGAAGCCAACGATAAAAAGGTTGAAACATATAACTCAAGGATAGACCAATACTGGGAGCACCTCCGGTATTGAAAGGCATGGATGCCTAAAAGTTCGTACAGAAACCATTCCCGTCCAGCGCCGCTCCGAAGCCGATCCCCAAGAAATTTCGCATGCCCGAAATTCCTAAGTACAACGGAACTTCGGACCCTAATGAGCATGTGACAGCCTATACTTGTGCTATAAAGGGGAACGATCTCGAGGACGACGAAATCGAGTCCGTCCTCCTGAAGAAATTCGGAGAAACTCTATCCAAGGGAGCGATGACGTGGTATCATAACTTACCACCAAACTCCATCGACTCTTTCGCTATGTTGGCTGATACATTTGTAAAAGCCCATGCAGGGGCCATTAAGGTTGAGACAAGGAAGTCCTACTTATTCAAAGTCAGACAACGTGACAGTGAAACGTTAAGGGAGTTTGTATCCAGATTCCAAATGGAGCGGATGGATCTGCCCCCGGTTACAGACGATTGGGCAGTGCAAGCTTTCACCCAAGGGCTGAATACCGGCAGCTCTACAGCGTCTAGGCAACTCAAGCAGAGTTTAATCGAATACCCGGCCATCACCTGGGCGGATATCCATAACCGGTATCAATCAAAAATCAGGATAGAGGATGATCAAGTCAGAGTTGCATCAGGTTCCTCTTATACAGTTAAGACCTTTGATCGACCTCGAAGAGACAACTTTCGTGAGCCAAGGTCGAACCGAGACAGGCATCGACCATACCCGGAAGATCGACGGAATGGATCGAGAGGACTCAAGGTCCCGAGACAGGAAAACAGGTACAAAGTGAATCAAAGGAACAGAAGGCCGTTGCCAAAGGGCAACTTTGAGAAAACCAATGATCGACAGGAAGCACCCCGGCTGTCCGAGTACAACTTTAACGTCGACTCAGCGACCCTGGTTTCAGCGATTGGCCGTATCAAAGACACCAGATGGCCGAGACCATTGCAAACAGACCCCGCCAAGAAGGATCCTAACCTCGTATGTAAATATCATGGCACTCACGGTCATAGAACGGAAGATTGCCGACAGTTGAGAGAGGAGGTGGCACGGTTGCTCGAGAACGGACATCTTCGGGAGTTTCTTAGTGACTGGGAAAGAAACCATTATGAAAACAGGGACAGGCCGACAGATCAAAAGGAGCCGAAACATACTATCAATATGATAATTGGAGGTACGGACGAACCCCAAGTACCGGTATTGAAGCGCACAAAAATTTCCATCACTCGAGAAAAACGAACTCGAGACTATGTACCTGAAGGAACTCTATGCTTCAGCGACAGGGAAATCGAGGGCCTTGCACAACCCCATAACGACGCACTGGTAATATCAATGTTGATACACGATACCCGGGTAAAGCGCGTACTTATCGACCCTGGAAGTTCAGCCAATATAGTCCGGTCCTGGGTCGTCGAACAGCTGGGACTAACGAATCAAATCATTTCCGAGCTCAACAGATTTAATATGGCATCGGAAACAACGAAGGGGGAGATAACATTGATGGTGAACGTCGCCGGTACCACCAGGGCAACAAGATTCTGCGTAATCGAGGGTGATATGAGGTATAATGCCCTGCTCGGAAGGCCCTGGATACATGACATTAGGGCAGTACCATCAACCTTGCACCAGATGTTAAAATTCCCATCGGTTGAAGGAATGGAGAACAGCATGCGGCGAGGGAGATGTTCGCGGTAGAAGAGATAACATCGAAGTCCATCAATCCCCAACAGAAGGCCAAATAGCAATCACAAAAGCCGCCCTCGACAGATGGGGGCGAGGGATATCAGCCCGATGAAGATAGCTTCGGGGTACCCCGATCCTTCGTTATCCCGGATGAGGCCGACGTAACCAAGTCGACGATCGAGGAATTGGAGCAAATCGCGATTTGCTATGACGCACCCGACCGGAAGGTATACCTGGGCTCGGGTTTGAACTCCGAGCTCAGGACCAAACTACTTTCTTTTCTTTCTGCTAATGAAAGTTCTTTTGCTTGGTCCCATTTGGATATGACAGGCATACCACCGGAGATTGCGACACATAAGCTTAGTGTCGACCCAAAATTCCGGCCGGTCAAGCAGAAAAGGAGGCCTCAATCCGAAGCCAAGCAGGTCTTTCATTCAGGAAGAGGTAACCAAGCTTTTGAATATAGGTTCCATTCGGGAGGTAAAGTACCCCGAATGGTTAGCTAACGTAGTTGTAGTACCAAAAAAGGGGAACAAGCTTAGAATGTGTATAGATTATAAGGACTTAAATAGAGCCTGCCCTAAAGATTCTTTCCCACTGCCCAACATCGATCGTATGATCGATGCTACTGCTGGCCACGAGACTCTAAGTTTTCTCGACGCCTATTCTGGATATAACCAGATACAAATGGATAAGGACGATCAAGAAAAAACGTCCTTCATCACTAAATATGGCACTTACTGCTATAATGTGATGCCATTCGGCTTAAGAATGCGGGGGCTACATATCAGCGCCTGGTAAATAAAATTTTCGAAAACCAACTAGGTAAAACCATGGAGGTTTATATTGATGATATGCTAGTTAAGTCCCTGCGAGCAGAGGACCATCTTAGTCATTTGCAGGAAACGTTTGACATTTTGAAGAAATACAATATGAAGCTGAACCCGGAAAAATGCGCGTTCGGGGTAGGCTCCGGGAAATTTCTCGGGTTCATGGTCTCGAACAGAGGAATAGAGATCAACCCGGACAAGATCAAAGCTATCGAAGATATTAAAGTAGTCGACAACGTCAAGGCCGTACAAAAACTCATAGGCCGGATCGCAGCTTTAGGCCGTTTCATATCCCGGTCGTCGGACAGAGTCACCAGTTCTTCAACTTGCTAAAGAAGAAGAACGAATTTTCATGGGGACCGGAATGCCAACATGCTTTAGAGGAGCTTAAGAGGTACCTTTCTAACCCATCTCTATTACATACGCCGAAAATGGGTGAGCTGTTATACCTTTATCTCGCTGTATCGGAGATAGCGGTGAGCGGAGTTTTAGTTCGTGAAGAACAGGGTACCCAGTTTCCCATATATTATGTTAGTAGAACATTAGGGGAAGCTGAAACCAGGTACCCGCACTTAGAGAAGCTAGCACTAGCCTTGTTAAGTGCTTCCAGGAAATTAAAGCCATATTTCCAAAGTCATCCGATATGCGTAGTGACAACCTACCCACTTAGGAATGTCATGTATAAGCCCGAGCTGTCGGGCCGATTGGCCAAATGGGCCATCGAGATCAGCGAGTACGATATCCAATATCGACCTCGAACCTCAAACCTCGATAAAATCTCAAGTACTAGCTGATTTTATCGCCGACTTCACACCGTCGCTTATTCCCCAAGTCGAAAAAGAACTCGTGACTAAATCGGGGACTCCTTCGGGAGTGTGGACTTTGTTCACAGACGGAGCCTCGAATTCGAAAGGATCATTAAAACCTCCGACCGGAGATACTATTAGACAGTCCATCAAAACCGTAAAATTGACTAACAATGAGGCCGAGTATGAGGCTATGATTGCAGGTCTGGAACTAGTCAAGAACCTTGGGGCAGAAATAATTGAAGCCAAGTGCGACTCCCTCCTTGTGGTTAACCAAGTAAATAGGACATTCGAAGTCAGGGAAGGCCGTATGCAAAGGTATGTGGATAAGCTCCAAGTCACTTTACATAGATTCAAGGAATGGACCCTGCAACATATTCCCCGGGAACAAAACAGCGAGGCCGACGCTCTCGCAAACCTAGGGTCGACGGTCGATGATGAAGAGATCGACTCCGAAAAAGTCGTATAGTTGATGAGATCGGTGGTCGAAGAAGGTCACGCCGAGGTCAACTCGACGAGCTTGACGTGGGATTGGAGGAACAAGTACATAGAATACCTCAGCTCGGGCAAAGTCCCGCACGATCCCAAAGAATCGAGGGCATTGCGTACAAAGGCGGCCCGATTTTGTTTGGCCAGTGATGGAACTCTTTATAGAAGAACCTTTGGAGGACCCTCTTATGTCTCGGCCCCGGGGATAGTACATTCTGAGAGAGATACATGAAGGAGCTTGTGGCAATCATTCGGGCTCCGAATCATTAGTTCGGAAGGTAATCCGGGCTGGCTATTACTGGATCGACATGGAAAAGGACGCAAAGGAATTCGTGCGCAAGTGCGGCAGATGTCAAAGATACGCACCGATCATCCACCAGCTGGCCGAAACTCTGCATTCAGTTATATTGCCGTGGCCGTTTATGAAGTGGGGAATGGATATAGTAGGTCCACTCCCTTGAGCACCGGGTAATGCTCAATTTATCCTCTTTATGACTGACTATTTTTCTAAGTGGGTGGAAGCATAGGCTTACGAGAAGGTCAGAGAAAAAGAGGTGATCGACTTCATATGGGACCACATCATCTGCCGGTTTGGGATGCCTTCCGAGATCGTGTGCGACAATGGAAAGCAATTCGTCGGAAGCAAGATAACTAAATTCTTCGAAGACAATAAAATCAAA
>MCJB01026927.1:1414-74311 GCA_002018475.1 Nicotiana obtusifolia | reverse complement strand
ATATGTATATGCATATGCATGTCAGGCATGACATGGTTAGTCGCCCTCAGAGGCATTCAGATGGTACAGGTTGTATGTCTCTTACCCTGATGCTTATTATTGTTCTTGCATTATGTTTCCTGTCTTACATACTCAGTACATTATCCGTACTGACGTCCTTTATTGTGGATGCTGCATGTCGTGTTGCAGGTCCAGGCAGACAGATAGACGAGGCTTCCCCACCACAGTAGGCTACCCAGTTCAGCAGATATTGGCGAGATCCATCCTTCGGACTTGCCACAGTCTTGGTATGCATTTTGTTGTAGGCATTATGGGCACGTCGGGGCCCTGTTCCGACGTAGGTTGCATTATGTACGTTTTTGTAGAGGCTCATAGACAAATGTCAATTTACGCATAGACAAGTAATACCGGCTTATGTACAGTTGAATTGCCTTGTCGGCAAACGTATATATTTTTATTTTATGGTTTTGCATTGCAGCCTTATGGGCCATATTATGTATATAAGTATGTTCGTATCATGGCATGACGTCTCGGTTCATTATAATTATTGTTCGAGATTATATGCATATGACAAGCCTTATAGATAATAAGGAAAGTTAGATGAAGGGTACGCCGGCGCCCGTAGGGTATGGTCCGGTGCCAGTCGCGGCCCTCTGGCTTGGGTCGTGGCAGGAATAGGGACCCTTTGTTGGAAAAGGAGACTAGGTATTGGAGACCTTATGTCTAAAATAACATCAACTAGGGAGTGCAGACCCTTTGTTGGAAAAGGAGAGTAGGGACTGGAGACCTTATGTCTAAAATAACATCAACTAGGGAGTGGAGACCCTATGGGTGAAAAGGTGATTAAGGGGTGGACACTATGTTCAAAGTAACATCAACTAGGGAGTGGAGTCCCTATGTTATAAAAGGAGATTAGGGAGTTGAGACCCTATGTCTGAAATAATATCAACTAGGTTGTGGAGACCCTATGTTTGAAATGAGATAGTGGAGACCCCATGTCTAAAATAACGTCAACTAGGGAGTGGAGACCCTATGTTTGAAAAAGGATACTAGGGAGTAGAGACCCTATGTCAAAAATAATATCAACTAGGGAGTGGAAACCCGATGTCTAAAATAACACTAATGAAGGAATGGAGACCCGTAGTTAGAAAACTAGACTAGGGAGTAGAGACCCTATGTCTAAAATAACATCAACAAGGGAGTGGAGATTTGTTGGAAAGGAAGACTAGGGAGTGAGACCTTATGTCTAAAATAACATCAACTAGAGAGTGGAGACCCTATGCAAGAAAAGGAGACTAGTGGTAGAGACCATTTGTTTAAAATAACATCAACTACGGAGTGGAAAACCCTATGTTGGAAAAGGAGATTTGGGTGTAGAGACTCAATGTTTAAAATAACATCAACTAGGGAGTGAAGACCCGATGTTGGAAATGAAACTAGGTAGTAGAGACCCCATGACTACAATAATATCAACTAGGGAGTGGAGACCCTATGTCTAAATAACATTAACCAGGGAGTGGATACCTTATGTTGGGAAAAGAAGACTATGTAGTGGTGGCACTTTGCCTAAAATAACATCAATAAGGGATTGAGACCCTTTGTTGGAAAAGGAGACTAAGGAGTGGAGACCTTATGTCTAAAATAACATCAGCTAGGGAGTGAAGGCCCAATGTTTAAAGTAACATCAACTAGGGAGTGGAGTCCCTATGCTAGAAAAGGAGAATAGGGAGTTGAGACCCTATGTGTAAAATAATATCAAGAAGGCAGTGGAGACCCTATGGTTGAAATGAGACTAGGTAGTGAAGACGTCATGTCTAAACTAATGTCAACTAGGGAGTGGTGACCCAATGTTGGAAAAAGGAAACTAGGGAGTAGAGACCCTATGACTGAAATAACAGCAACTAGGGAGTGGAGACCCTACGTCAAGAATAACATTAACTAGGGAGTGGAGACCTTATGTTAGGAAAAGGAGTTTTTGTTGAAGTGGCACATTATCTAAAATAACAAATATTAGTGAATAGAGACCCTTTGTTGACTAGGGAGTGGAGACCTTATGTCTAAAATAACATCAACTAGGGAGTGGAGACCCTTTGTTGGAAAAGGAGACTAGGGAGTGGAGACCCTGTGTCTAAAATTAGTTCAACAAGGGAGTTGAGACCCTATATTGGAAAAGAAGTCTAGGGAGTGGAAACCCTATGTCTAAAATAACATCAACTAGGAAGTACAGACCCTATGTCTGAAAAGGAGACTAGGTAGTGGAGACCCTATGTCTAATATAAAATCAACTAGGGAGTGGAGACCCTATGTTGGAAAAAGTGACTACGGAGTAGAGACTCTATGTCTAAAATAACATCAACTAGGGAGTGGAGACCTTATGTCTAAAATAACATTAACTAAGGAATGAAGACCATTTGTTGGAAAAGTAGACTACGGAGTGGAGACCTTATGTCTAAAATAATATCAACAAGGGAGTGGAGACCCTTTGTTGGAAAAAGAGACTGTGGAGTGGAGACCTTATGTCTAATATAACATCAAGTAAGGAGTGAGACGCAATGCAGGAAAATGAGACTAGGGGGTAGAGACCCTATTTCTAAAATAACATCAACTAGGGAGTGGAGACCCTATGCCGGAATAAGGAGATTAAGGGTTAGAAACCCTATGTTTAAAGTAGCATCAACTAGGGAGTGGAGTCCCTATGTTTGAAATGTAGATTAGGGAGTTGAGACCCCATCTATAAAATAATATCAACTACACAGTTGACACCCTATGTTGGAAATGAGACTAGGTGGAGGAGACCCCATGTCTAAAATAACGTCAACTAGGGAGTGGAGACCCTATGTTGGAAAAAGGAGACTAGGGAGTAGAGACCCTATTTCTAAAATAACATCAACTAGGGAGTGGAGACCCTATGTCTAAAATAACATTAACTAGGGAATGGAGACCCTTTGTTGGAAAAGTAGACTAGGTAGTGGAGACCTCATATCTAAAATAACATCAAGTAGGGAGTGGAGACCCATTGTTGGAAAAGGAGATAAGGGAGTGGAGACCTTATGTCTAAAATAGCATCAAGTAGGGAGTGGAGACCCTATGATGAAAAATGAGACTAGGGGGTAGAGACCTTTTGTTTAAAATAACATCAACTACGGAGTGGAAACCCTATGTTGGATAAGGAGATTAGGGAGTAGAGACCCCATGTATAAAATAACATAAACTAGGAAGTGGAGACCCTATATTGGAAATGAAACTAGGTAGTGGCGTCCCCATGTCAAAAGTAGCATAACCTAGGGAGTGGAGACCACATGTTGGAAAAGGAGACTAGGGAGAGGAGACCCTATGTCTAAAATTAAATCAACAAGGGAGTGGAGACCCTATGTTGGAAAACAAGATTAAGGAGTGGAGACCCTATGTCTAAAATAACATCAACTAGGAGTGGAGTCCCTATGTCTAATATAAAATCAACTAGGTAGTGGAGACCCAATGTTGGAAAAGGAGAATAGGGAGTAAAGACCCTAGGCACAAAATAACATCAACTTAGGGGTGGAGACCCTATGTCTAAAATAACATCAACTAGGGAGTAGAGGCTCTATGTTGGGAAAGGAGACTAGGAAGCGGAGACGCTATGTCTAATATAACATTAACTGGGGAGTGAAGACCTATGTTGGAAAATGAGACTAGGGAATAATGACCCTATGTCTAAAATAGCATCAACTAGAGAGTGGAGACCCTTTGTTGGAAAAAGAGATTAGGGAGTGGAGACCTTATTTCTAAAATAACATCAAGTAGGGAGTAGAGACCATATGCTTGAAAAGGAGACTAGGGAGTGGAGACCCTATGTCATAAAAAATATCAACTAGGGAGTGGAGACCCTATGTTGGAAAAGGAGGCTAGGGAGTGGTGAACGAATGTATAAAGTAAAATAACATCAACTAGGGAGTAAACCCTATGTTGTAAAAGAAGACAATGAAGTGGAGACCCTATGTATAAAATAACTTTAACTAGGGAGTGCAGACGCTATTTTGGAAAAGGAGAAGAGGGAATGGAGACCCTATGTCTAAAATGACATCAACTAGGGAGTAGGGACCCTATGCTGGAAATGGAGATTAAGGGGTGGAGACCCTATGATTAAAGTAACATTAACTAGGGAGTGGAGTCCTTATGTTGGAAAAGGAGATTAGGGAGTTGAGACCCTATGTCTAAAATAATATCAACTGGGCAGTGGAGACCCACTGTTGGAAATGTGACTAGGTATTGGAGACCCAATGTCTAAAATAACATCAACTATGAAGTGGAGACCCTATGCTGGAATAGTTTACCAAGGAGTGGAGACTCTATGTAAGAAATAACATCAAATAGGGAGTGGAGACCATATGTAAGAAATAACATCAAATAGGAAGTGGAGACCCTCCGTTGGAAAGGAGACTAGCTAGTGGAGACCCCATGTCTAAAAAAACATTTACTGGGAAGTGGAAACCCTGTGTTGGGAAAGGAGACTGCGGAATAGAGACCTTACGTCTAAAATAACATCAACTAGTGAATAGAGACCCTATGAATAAAATAACATCAACCAGGGAGTGGGGATCCTATGTTGCAAAATGAGACTAGGGAGTGGAGACCCTATGTCTAAAAGGTGACTAGGGAGAGATGACCCTATGTGTAAAATAACATCAATAGGGAGAAGAGACCTATGTTTGAAAAGAAGACAAGGGAATGGGGACCCTATGTCAAATAACATCAACTAGGGAGTGGAGACCCTATGCTTGAAAAAGAGACTAGGGAGATGAGACTCTATGTCTAAAATAACATCAACAAGGGAGTGGAACACCTATGTAGGAAAAGGAGACTAGGGAGCGGAGACCGTATATCCAAAATAACATCAACTAGGGAGTAGAGACCCATTTTAGGAAAAGGAGACTAGGAAGTGGAGATCCTAGGTCTAAAATAAAATCAACTAGGGAGTGGAGACCCTATGTAGGAAAATGAGACTAGGGCATAAAGACCCTATGTCTAAAATAATATTAACTAGGGAGTGGAGACCCTATGTATAAAATAACATCAATTGGGGAGTGGAGAACCTATGTTTTGAAAGGAAACTAAGGAGTGGAGACCCTTTGTCTAAAATAACATCAACTAGGGAGTGAACATCCTATGTTGGAAAAGGAGACTAGGGAGTGGAGACCCTATGTCTAAAATAACATTAAGTAGGGAGCGGAGACCCTTTGTTGGAAAAGGAGACTAGGGAGTCGGGACCTTATGCCTATAATAACATTAACAAGGGAGTTGAGACCCTATGTTGGGAAATGAGACCCTATGTCTAAATTGACATCAACTAGGGAGTTGAGACCCTATGTTGGGAAATGAGATTAGAGAGTGTAGACACTATGTCTCAAATAACATCAATTAGGGAGTGGAGACCCAATGTTGAAAAAGGAGAGTAGGGAGTGGAGACCGTGTGTGTAAAGTAAAATCAACTAGGGTGTGGAGATCCTCTGCTGGAAAAGGAAACAAGGGAGTGGAGACCCTATGTCTAAAATAACATCAACTAGGGAGCGTAGACCCTATGCTGGAAAAGGAGACTAGAGAGTGGAGACCCTATGTAAAAAATAACATTAATTAGGGAGTGGAGACCCTAAATTGTAAATGAGACTAACTAGTGGAGACCCCATGTCTAAGATAACATGAACTAGTGAGTGGAGACTCTATGTGTGAAAAGAAGACTAGGGAGCAAAACCCTTTGTTTAAAACAAAATAACCTAGGGAGTGGAGATCCTATGTTGGAAAAGGAGACTAGGGAGTGGAGACCCTATGTCTGAAATCACATCAACTAGGGAGTGGAGACCCTATTTTGGAAAAGAAGACTAGGGAGCAAGACCCTATGTCTAAAATGAAATCAACTAGGGAGTGGAGACCCTATTTGGGAAAACGAGACTAGGGAGCAGAGATCCTATGTCTAAAATAACATTAACTAGGGAGTGGAGACCCTATATTCGAAAAGGAGACTAGGGAGTGGAGACCGTATGTCTAAATTGACATCAACTAGAGAGTTGAGACACTATGTTGGGAAATGAGACTAGAGAGTGCAGACGTTATGTCTCAAATAACAACAATTAGGGAGTGGAGACCCTATATTAAAAAAGGTGACTAGGGAGTGGAGACCGTGTATGTAAAATAACATCAACTTGGGTGTGGAGACCCTATGCTGGAAAAGGAAACTAGAGAGTGGAGACCCTATGTGTAAAATAACATCAACTAAGGAGTGTATACCCTATGCTGGAAAAGGAGACTAGGGAGTGGAGACCCTCTGTCAAAAATAACTTCAATTAGGGAGTGGAGACCCTATGTTGGAAATGAGACTAGCTAGTAGAGACCCCATGTCTAAAATAACATCAACTATCGAGTGGAGACCCTATGTGTGAAAAGAAGACTAGGGTGTGGAGACCTTATGTATAAAATAATATCAACAATGAAGTGCAGACCCTATGCTGGAAAAGTTGACTAGGGAGTGGAGACATCAAATACGGAGAGGATACCCTATGTTTAAAATAAAATCAACTAGGGAGTGGATATCCTATGATATGAAAGAAGACTAGGGAAAGGAGACCCTATGTCTAAAATAACATCAACTATGGAGTTGAGACCCTATGTTGGAAAAAGAAGACTAGGGACTAGAGACCCTATGTCTAAAATAACATCAACTAGTAAGTAGAGACCTTATATCTAAAATAACATCAACTAGATAGTGGAGATCCTATGTTGCGAAAGGAGACTAGGGAGTGGAGACCCTATATCTAAAATAACATTAACTAGGGGGTGGAGACCCTATGTTCGAAAAGAAGACTAGGGAGTGGACATTCTATGTCCAAAATAACATCAACTAGGAAGCGGAGACCCTTTGTTGGAAAAGGAGACTAGGGAGTTAAGACCTTATGTCTATAATAACATAAAGTAGGGAGTGGAGACTCTATGCTGGACAATGAGACTATGGATTGGAGACTATATGTCTAAAATAACATCAACTAGGGAGTGGAGACTCTATGCTGGACATGGAGACTATTAAGTGGAGACTATATGTCTAAAGTAACATCAACTAGGGAGTGGAAACCCTATATTGGAAAAGGAGACTAGGGAGCGGAGACCCTATATCAAAAATAACATCAATTAGGGAGTGGAGACCCTATGTCTAAAATAAAAATCAACTAGGGAGTAGAGACCTTATTTTGGAAAAAGTGACTAGGAGTGGAGACCCTAGGTGTAAAATAAAATCAACTAGGGCGTGGAGACCCTATGCTGGAAAAGGAAATTAGGGAGTGGAGACCCTATGTCTAAAATAACATCAACTATGGAGTGTAGACCCTATGCTGGAAAAGGAGACTGGGGAGTGGAGACCTTATCTCAAAAATAACTTCAAGTAGGGAGTGGAGACCCCATGTTCTAAATGAGACTAGTTAGTGGAGGCCCCATATCTAAAATAACATCAACTATCGACTGGAGACCCTATGTGTGAGAAGAAGTCTAGGGTGTGGAGACCTTATGTATCAAATAATATCAATTATGAAGTGGAGACCCTATGCTGGAAAAGTTGACGAAGGAGTGGAGACGTTTTGTAAGAAATAACATCAAATAGGGAGTGGAGACCCTCTGTTGGAAAGGAGACTAGCTAGTGGAGACCCCATGTCTAAATTAACATCAACTAGGGAGTGAAAAATCTATGTTGGAAAAGGAGACTAGGGAGTGGAGACCATGTGTGTAAAATAACATCAACTAGTGAGTGGAGACCCTATGTTGGAAAAGGAGACTAGGGAGTAGAGACCCTACGTCTAAAATAACAACTAGGGACTGGATACCCTATGTCAAAAATAATATCAACTAGGGAGTGGAGAACATATGTTTTAAAGGGAGACTAACGAGTGGAGACTAACATCAACTAGGGAGCGGAGACACTTTAATGAAAAAGGAGACTAGGGAGTCGGGACCTTATATCTAAAATAACATCAACTAGGGAGTTGAGACCCTATGTTGGAAAATGAGACTAGAGAGTGCAGACCCTGTGTCTCAAATAACATCAACTAGGGATTGGAGACGCTATGTTGGAAAAGGAGACTAGGGAGT
Organism: Nicotiana obtusifolia; assembly: GCA_002018475.1. NCBI lineage: Eukaryota > Viridiplantae > Streptophyta > Magnoliopsida > Solanales > Solanaceae > Nicotiana > Nicotiana obtusifolia. The sequence continues at coordinate 66,205 of MCJB01026927.1, read as the reverse complement.
GGAGATCGTGTGTGTAAACTAATATCAACTAGTGAGTTGACACCCTATGCTGGAAAAGAAAATTAGGGAGTGGAGACCCTATGTTTAAAATAACATCAACTGGGGAGTGAGGACCCTATGCTGGAAAAGGAGACTAGTTAGTGGAGACGGTATGTTAAAAATAACATCAATTAGGGAGTGAAAACCCAATATTGCAAAAGGAGACTAGGGAGTGGAGACCATATGTCTAATATAACATCAACTAGGGAGTGGAGACCCTATGATAGGAAAGGTGACTAGGAAGAGGAGACCCTATGTCTAAAATAACATCATCTAGGGAGTGGAGACCCTATGTTTGAAAAAAAGACTGCGGAGTGGAGACTCTATGTATAAAATAACATCAACTAGGAAGTGGAAACCATATGTTGGAAAATGAGACTAGTGAGTGGAGACCGTATGTCTAAAATAACATCCACTAGGGAGTAGAGACCCTATGCTGGAAAGGAGACTAGGGTATCGAGACTCTATGTGTAAAATTACATCAACTAGGGAGTGGAAGCCCTTTGTTGGGAAAGGAGTCTAAGGAGCGGAGACTCTATATCCAAAATAACACCAACTAGGGAGTAGAGACTCTATGTCTAAAATAACAACAACTAGGGAGTGGAGACCCTATGTCTAAAATAACATCAACTATGGAGTGGAGACCCTATGTCTAAAATAAAATGAAGTAGGGAGTGGAGAGCCTATGTTCGAAAAGGAGACTAGGGAGCAGAGAACCTACGTATAAAATAACATCAACTAGGGAGTGGAGAACCTAAGGAGACTAAGGAGGGGAGACCCTATGTCCAAACTAACATCAACTAGGGAGTGAAGATCCTACGTTTGAAAAGGAGACTAGGGAGTGGAGACCCTGTGTCTAAAATAAAGTCAACTAGGGAGTGCAGACCCTATGACTAAAATAACATCAACTAGGTAGTGCAGACCCTATGCTGGAAAAGGGGACTAGGGAATGGAGACCCTATGTTAAAATAACATTAACTAGGCAGTGGAGACCCTATGTTGGAAAAGTAGACTAGGGAGTGGAGACCACGTGCGTAAAATAATATCAACAAGTGAGTGGAGGCCTTATCTTTAAAAAGGAGACTAGGGAGTAGAGATCCTTTGTCTAAAATTACATCAACTTGGGAGTGCAGACCCTATGTCTAAAATAATATCAACTAAGGAATGGAGAACCTATGTTTGGAAGGGAGACTAAGGAGTGGAGACCCTATATCTAAAATAACATCAACTAGGGAGTGGAGACCCTTTGTTGAAAAAGGAGACTAGGGAGTCGGGACCTTATATCTAAAATAACTTCAACTAGGGAGTTGAGACCCTATGTCTAAAAATAAAATCAACTAGAGAGTGCAAACCCTATGCTTGAAAAGAAAACTAGGGAGTGGAGACCCTATGTTAAAAAGAACATCAATTGGGGAGTGAAGACCCTATGTTGCGAAAGGAGACTAGGGAGTGGAGACCGTATGTCTAATATAACATCAACTAGGGAGTGGAGACCCTATGATAGAAAAGGTGACTATGAAGAGGAGACCCTATGTCTAAAATAACATAATATAGGGAGTGGAGAACCTATGTTAGAAAAAGAGACTAGGGAGTTGAGACCATGTGTCTAAAGTAACATCAACTAGGGAGTGGTAGCCCTATGTTGGAAAAGGAGACAAGGGTGCAGAGACCCTATATCCAAAATAACATCAACTAGGGACTAGAGACACGTTGTTGGTAAAGGAGATTAGGAAGTGGAAACCCTATCTCTAAAATAAGATTAACTAGGGAGTGGAGACCCTATGTTGGAAAAGGATTCTAGGGAGTCGGGACCTTATATCTAAAATAACATCAACTAGGGAGTCGAGACCCTATGTTGGAAAATGAGACTAGAGAGTGCAAATCTTGTGTCTCAAATAACATCAACTAGGGAGTGGACCCTATGCTTGAAAAGAAGACTAGGGTGTGGATACCTTATGTCTAAAATAAAATCAACTAGGAAGTTGAGACCCTATGCTGAAAAAGGAGATTAGGGGGTGGAGACCCTATGTCAGAAGTAACATCAACTAAGGAGTGAAGACCCTATGTTCGAAAAGAAGACTATGGAGTGGAGACCTTATGTCTAAAATAACATCATCTAGGGACTAGAGACCCTATGTTTAAAAAGAAGACTGGGGAGTGCAGGCTCTATGTATAAAATAACATCAACTAGGAAGTGGAAACCATATGTTGGAAAGTGAGACTAGTGAGTGGAGATCCTATGTCTAAAATAACATCAACTAGGGAGTGGAGAACCTATGTTTGGAAAGGAGACTAAGGAGTGGAGACCCTATGTCTCAAAATAACATAAACTAGGGAGCGGAAACCCTTTGTTGGCAAACGAGACTGGGGAATGGGGACCTTATATCTAAAATAACATCAACTAGGGAGTTGAGATCCTATGTAGGAAAATGAGACTAGAGAGTGCAAACCCTGTGTCTCAAATAACATCAACTAAGGAGTGGAGACGCTAATGTTGGAAAAGGAGACCAGGGAGTGGAGACCGTGTGTGTAAAATAATATCAACTAGTGAGTGGAGACCCTATGCTAGAAAAGGAAACTAGGGAGTGGAGACCTTATGTTAGAAAAGGATCAACTAGGGAGTGGAGACCCTATGTCTAAAATAACATCAACTATGGAGTCGAGACCCTATGTCTAAAATAAAATCAACTAGGGAGTGGAGACCCTATGTTGGAAAAGAAGACTAGGTAGCAGAGACCCTATGTCTAAAATAATATCAACTAGAGAGTAGAGAACCTGTGTTTGGAAAGGAGACTCAGGAGTGGAAACCATATATCAAAAATAACATCAACTCGAGAGTGAAGATCCTATGTCAGAAGTAACATCAACTAAGGAGTCAAGACCCTATGTTCGAAAAGAAGACTATGGAGTGGAGACCTTATGTCTAAAATAACATCATCTAGGGACTAGAGACCCTATGTTTAAAAAGAAGACTAGGGAGTGCAGGCTCTATGTATAAAATAACATCAACTAGGAAGTGGAAACTATATGTTGGAAAGTGAGACTAGTGAGTGGATATCCTATGTCTAAAATAACATCAACTAGGGAGTGGAGAACCTATGTTTGGAAAGGAGACTAAGGAGTGGAGACCCTATGTCTCAAAATAACATAAACTAGGGAGCGAAAACCCTTTGTTGGCAAACGAGACTAGGGAGTCGGGACCTTATATCAAAAATAACATCAACTAGGGAGTGCAGAGTCTATTTCCTAAATTTACATCAACTAGGGAATGCAGACCCTATGCTGGAAAAGGAGACTAGGGAGTGGAGACCCTATGTGAAAAATAACATCAATTGGAGAGTGAAGACCCTATGTTGTGAAAGGAACTAGGGAGTAGAGACCGTATGTCTAATATAACATCAACTAGGGAGTAAAGACCCTATGATAGAAAAGGTGACCAGGAAGAGGAGACCCTATGTCTAAAATAACATCATCTAGGGAGTGGAGACCCTATGTTAGAAAAGGAGACTAGGGAGTGGAGACCATGTGTCTAAAATAATATCAACTAGGGAGTGGAAGCCCTATGTTGGAGAAGGAGACAAGGGAGCAGAGACCCTATATCCCAAATAACATCAACTAGGGAGTAGAGGCACATTGTAGGAAAAGGAGATTTGGAAGTGGAAACCCCCGTAGAGACACGTTGTAGGAAAAGGAGATCGGAAGTGGAAACCCTATATCTAAAATAAAATTAACTAGGGAGTGGAGACCCTATGTTAGAAAAGGAGACTAGGGAGTAGAGACCCTATATCTCAAATAACATTAACTAGGGAGTGGAGACCCTATGTCTAAAATAAAATCAATTAGGGAGTGGAGACCTTATGTTGGAAAAGGAGATTAGGGAGTAGAGACCCTATGTCTAAAATAGTATCAACTACAGAGTGGAGAACCTGTGTTTGGAAAGAAGACTAAGGAGTGGAGACCCTATGTCCAAAATAACATCAACTAGGGAGTGAAGATCCTATGTTCGAAAAGGAGACTAGGGAGTGGAGACCCTATGCTGGAAAAGCATACTAAGGAGTGGAGACTCTATGTCTAAAAGAATATCAACTAGGGAGTGGAAACCCTATGTTGGAAAAGGAGACTAGGGAGCAGAGACCCTTGTGAGTATAGACCTTATGTCTAAAATAACATAACCTAGGGAGTGGAGATGGTATGCTGCGAAAGGAGACTAAGGAGTGGAGTCCCTGTGTCTAAAACAACATCAACTAGGAAGCGGACACCTTTTGTTGAAGAAGGAGATTGGGGAGTGGAGATCTTATGTCTATAGTAACATAAAGTAGGGAGTGAAGACTCTATACTGGACAAGGAGACTTGGGAGTGGAGACTATATGTATAAAATAACATCAACAAGGGAGTGGAAATCCTATATTGGAAAAGGAGACTAGGGAGTGGAGACCCTATATCCAAAATAACATCAACTAGGGAGTAGAGACCTATAGTTGGAAAACGAGACGAGAGGACAATCTATGTCTAAAAAAACATCAACTAGGGAGTGGAGACCCTATGTCTAAAATAAAATCAACTAGGGAGTGGAGACCCCATTTGGGAAAAGGAGACTAGGGAGCAGAGACCCTATATCTAAAATAACATTAACTAGGGAGTGAAGACCCTATATTGGAAAAGGAGACTAGAGAGTGGAGACCGTATGTCTAAATAAAACTTCAATTAGGGAGAGGAGACCCGATGTTTGAAATGAGAAGCTAGTGGAGACCCCATGTGTGAAAAGAAGTCTAGGGTGTGGAGACCTTATGTATAAAATAATATCAACTACGAAGTGGAGACCCTATGCTGGAAAAGTTGACTAGGGAGTGGAGACCTTATGTATATAATAATATCAACTACGAAGTGGAGACCCTATGCTAGAAAGTTGACTAGGGAGTGGATACCTTATGTAAGAAAAAACATCAAATAGGGAGTGGAGACCCTCTGTTGGAAAGGAGACTAGCTAGTGGAGACCCCATGTCTAAAATAACATCAACTAGGGAGTGAAAAACCTATGTTGGAAAAGGAGACTAGGGAGTGGAAACCACGTGTGTGTAAAATAACACCAATTAGTGAGTGGAGACCCTATGCTGGAAAAGGAGACTAGGGAATAGAGACCCTATGTCTAAAATAACATCAACTAGGGAGTGGAGAACCTATGTTTGGAAGGGAGACTAAGGAGTAGAGAACCTATGTCTAAAATAACATCAACTAGGGAGTGGAGACCCTTTGTTGGAAAAGGAGACTAGGGAATGGGGACCTTATATCTAAAATAACATCAACTAGGGAGTTGAGATCCTATGTAGGAAAATGAGACTAGAGAGTGCAGACCCTGTGTCTCAAATAACATCAACTAAGGAGTGGAGACGCTATGTTGGAAAAGGAGACCAGGGAGTGGAGACCGTGTGTGTAAAATAATATCAACTAGTGAGTGGAGACCCTATGCTGGAAAAGGAAACTAGGGAGTAGAGACCTTATGTTAGAAAAGGATCAACTAGGGAGTGGAGACCCTATGTCTAAAATAACATCAACTATATAGTCGAGACCCAATGTCTAAAATAAAATCAACTAGGGAGTGGAGACCCTATGTTGGAAAAGAAGACTAGGTAGCAGAGACCCTATGTCTAAAATAATATCAACTAGAGAGTAGAGAACCTGTGTTTGGAAAGGAGACACAGGAGTGGAAACCATATATCAAAAATAACATCAACTCGGGAGTGAAGATCCTATGATCGAAAAAGATTCTAGGGAGTGGAGATCCTATGTCTAAAATAACAACAACTAGGGAGTCGAGACCCTATGCTAGAAAGGAATACTAGGGAGTGGAGACTCTATGTCTAAAATAATATCAATTAGGGAGTGGAAACCCTATGCTGGAAAAGGAGACTAGGGAGCGGAGACGCTATATCCAAAATAAAATCAACTAGGCAGTAGAGACCCATTGTTGGAAAATGATACTAGGAAGAGGAAACTCTATGTGTAAAATAACATCAATTACGGAGTGGAGACCCTATATTGAAAAATGAGACTAGGGAGTGGAGACCCTATTTATAAATTAACATCAACTTGGGATGAACACCCTATGTTTAAAATAAAATCAACTAGGGAGTGGAGACCCTATGTTGGAAAATGAGACTAGGGAGTAGAGACCCTATGTCTAGAATAACATTAACTAGGGAGTGGAGACCCTATGTATAATAACATCAACTAGGGAGTGGAGAATCTATGTTTGGAAAGGAGACTAAAGAGTAGAGAACCTATGTTTAAAATAATATCAACTAGGGAGTGGAGAACCTATGTTTGGAAGGGAGACTAAGGAGTGGAGACCCTATGTCTAAAATAACAGCAACTTGGGAGCGGAGACCCTATGTTGGAAAAGGAGACTAGGGAGTCGGGACCTTATATCTAAAATAACATCAACTAGGGAGTTGAGACCCTATGTTGGAAATGAGACTAGAGAGTGAAGACCTTGTGTCTCAAATAATATCAAATAGGGAGTGGAGACCCTATGTTTGAAACAAAGACTAGGGTGTGGATACCATATGTCTAAAATAAAATCAACTAGAGAGTGGAGACCCTATGTCAGAAGTAACATCAACTAAGGAGTGAAGACCCTATGTTGGAGAAGGAAACTAAGGAGTGGAGACCCTATGTCTAAGATAACATCAACTAGGGAGTGAAGATCCTATGTTCGAAAAGGAGACTATGGAGTGGAGATCCTATGTCTAAAATAACATCATCTAGGGACCAGAGACCCTATGTTTATAAAGAAGACCAGGGAGTACGGACTTTATGTATTAAAAAACATCAACTAGGAAGTGGAAATCATATGTTGGAAAATGAGACTAGTGAGAGGAGACCCTGTGTCTAAAATAACATCAACTAGGGACTGGAGAACCTATGTTTGCAAAGGAGACTAAGGAGTGGAGACCCTATGTCTCAAAATAACATCAACTAAGGAGCGGAGACCCTTTGTTGGAAAAGGTGACTAGGGAGTCGGGACCTTATATCTAAAATAACATCAACAAGGAAGTCGAGACCCTATGTTTAAAATATAATCAACTAGGGAGTGAAGACCCTATGCTGGAAAAGGAAACTAGGGAGTGGAGACCCTATGTTAAAAAGAACATCAATTGGGGAGTGAAGACCCTATGTTGCGAAAGGAGACTAGGGAGTGGAGATCGTATGTCTAATATAACATCAACTAGGGAGTGGAGACCCTATGATAGAAAAGGTGACTAGGAAGAGGAGACCCTATGTCTAAAATAACATCATCTAGGGAGTGGAGACCCTATGTTGGAAAGGAGACTAGGTAGTTGAGACCATGTGACTAAAGAAACATCAACTAGGGAGTGGTAGCCCTATGTTGGAAAAGGAGACAAGGGAGCAGAGACCCTATATCCAAAATAACATCAACTAGGGACTAGAGAACCGTTGTTGGTAAAGGAGATTAGGAAGTGGAAACCTTATATATAAAATAAAATTAACTAGGGAGCAGAGACCCTATGTTGGAAAAGGAGACTAGGGAGTCGGGACCTTATATCTAAAATAACATCAACTATGGAGTCGAGGCCCTATGTCTAAAATAATAACTAGAGAGTGCAGACCCTGTGTCTCAAATAACATCAACTAGGGAGTAGAGACCTTATGTTTGAAAAGAAGACAAAGGTGTGGATACCTTATGTCTAAAATAAAATCAACTAGGGAGTTGAGACCCTATGTTAAAAATAACATCAATTGGAGAGTGAAGACCCTATGTTCCGAAAGGACACTAGGGAGTGGAAACCGTATGTCTAGTATAACATCAACTAGGAAGTAGAGACCCTATGATAGAAAAGGTGACTAGGAAGAGGAGACCCTATGTCTAAAATAACAACATCTAGGGATTAGAGACCCTATGTTGGAAAAAGATACTAGGGAGTGGAGACCATGTGTCTAAAATAACATCAACTAGGGAGTGGAAGCCTTATGTTGGAAAAGGAGACAAGGGAGCGGAGACCGTATATCCAAAATAACATCAACTACGGAGCAGAGACACATTGTAGGAAAAGGAGATTAGGAAGTGGAAACCCTATATCTAAAATAAAATTAACTAGGGAGTGGAGACCCTATGTTTGAAAAGAAGACTAGGAGTAGAGACCCTATATCTTAAATAACATCAACTAGGGAGTGGAGACCCTATGTCTAAAATAAAATCAATTAGGAAGTGGAGACCCTATGTTGGAAAAGGAGATTAGGGAGTAGAGACCCTATGTCTAAAATAGTATCAACTAGAGAGTGGAGAAACTGTGTTTTGAAAGGAGATTAAGGAGTGGAGACCCTATGTCAAAAATAACATCAACTAGGGAGTGAAGATCCTATGTTCGAAAAGGAGACTAGGGAGTGAAGACCCTATGCTGCAAAAGCATACTAGGGAGTGGAGACTCTATGTCTAAAATAATATCAACTAGGGAGTGGAAACCCTCTGTTGGAAAAGGAGACTAGGGAGCGGAGACCTTATATCAAAAATAAAATCAACTAGGGAGTAGAGACTCTATGTTGAAAATGGAGACTAAGGAGTAGAGACCCTATGTCTAAAATAATATCAACTACGGAGTGGAGAGCCTATGTCTAAAATAACATGAACTAGGGAGTGGAGAACCTATGTTTGGAAAGGAGACTAAGGAGTGGAGACCCTATTTCTCAAAATAACATCAACTAGGGAGCGGAGACCCTTTGTTGGAAAACGAGACTAGGGAGTCGGGACCCTATGTCTAAAATAACATCAACTAGGGAATGCAGACCCTATGCTGGAAAAGGAGACTGGGGAGAGGTGACCCTATGATGCGAAAGGAGAGTAGGGAGTGGAGACCGTATGTCTAATATAACATCAACTAGGGAGTGGAGACCCTATGATAGAAAAGGTGACTAGGAAGAGGAGACCCTATGTCTAAAATAACATCATCAAGGGAGTGGAGACCCTATGTAGGAAAAGGAGACTAGGGAGTTGAGACCATGTGTCTAAAATAATATCAACTATGGAGTGGAAGCTCTATGTTGGAAAAGGAGACAAGGGAGCGGAGACCCTATATCCAAAATAACATCAACTACGGAGTAGAGAAACATTGTAGGAAAAGGAGATTAGGAAGTGGAAACCCTATATCTAAAATAAAATTAACTAGGGAGTGGAGACCCTATGTTAGAAAAGGAGACTAGGGAGTAGAGACCCTATATCTCAAATAACATCAACTAGGGAGTGGAGACCCTATGTCTAAAATAAAATCAATTAGGGAATGGAGACCCTATGTTGGAAAAGGAGATTAGGGAATAGAGACCCTATGTCTAAAATAATATCAACTAGAGAGTGGAGAACCTGTGTTTGGAAAGGAGACTAAGGAGTGGAGACCCTATATCAAAAATAACATCAACTAGGGAGTGAAGATCCTATGTTCGAAAAGAAACTAGGGAGTGGAGACCCTATGCTGGAAAAGCATACTAGGGAGTGGAGACTCTATCTCTAAAATAATATCAACTAGGGAGAGGAAACCCTCTGTTGGAAAAGGAGACTAGGGAGCGGAGACCCCATATCCAAAATAAAATCAACTAGGGAGTAGAGACCCTATTTTGGAAATGGAGACTAGGGAGTAGAGACCCTATGTCTAAAATAATATCAACTACGAAGTGGAGACCCTATGTCTAAAATAACATGAACTATAGAGTGGAGAACCTATGTTTGGAAAGGAGACTAAGGAGTGGAGACCCTATGTCTTAAAATAACATCAACTAGGGAGCGGAGACCCTTTGTTGCAAAACGAGACTAGGGAGTGGAGACTTTATGTCTAAAATGACATCAACTAGAAAGTGCAGACCCTATGTCTAAAATAACATCAACTAGGGAGTGTAGACTCTATGCTAGAAAAGGAGACTGGGGAGTGGAGACCCTGTGTTAAAAATAACATCAATTGGAGAGTGAAGACCCTATGTTGCGAAAGGAGACTAGGGAGTGGAGACCGTATGCCTAATATAACATAAACTAGGGAGTGGAGACCCTATGATAGAAAATGTGACTAAGAAGAGGAGACCCTATGTCTAAAATAACATCATCTACGGAGTGGAGACCCTATGTGGGAAAAGGAGACTCGGGAGTGGAGACCATGTGTCTAAAATAACATCAACTAGGGAGTAGAAGCCCTATGTTGGAAAAGGAGACAAGGGAGCGGAGACCCTATATCCAAAATAACATCAACTAGGGAGTAGAGACACATTGTTGGAAAAGGAGATTAGGAAGTGGGAACCGTATAGCTAAAAAGTAAAATTAACTAGGGAGTGGAGACACTATGTTAGAAAAGGAGACAAGGGAATAAAGACCCTATATCTCAAATGACATCAACCAGGGAGTGGAGACCGTATGTCTAAAATAAAATCAACTAGGGAATGGAGACCCTATGTTGGAAAAGGAGACTAGGGAGTAGAGACCCTATGTCTAAAATAACAGCAACTAGGGAGTGAAGATCCTATGTTCGAAAAGAAGACTAGGGAGTGGAGACCCTATGCTGGAAAAGCATACTAGGGAGTGGAAACTCTATGTCTAGAATAATATCAACTAGGGAGTGGAAACCTATGTTGGAAAAGGAGACTAGGGAGCGGAGACCCTATATCCAAAGTAAAATCAACTAGGGAGTAGAGACCCATTGTTGGAAAGGAGACTAGGAAGTGGAAACTCCGTGCCTAATATAACATCAACTAGGGAGTGGAGACCCTGTATTGAAAAATGAGACTAGGGAGTGGAGACCCTATGTCTAAAATAACATCAACTTGGGAGTGAAGACCCTATGTCTAAGAAAAAATCAAATAGGGTGTGGAGACCCTATGTTAGAAACGGAGACTACGGAGTAGAGACCCTATGTCTAAAATAACATCAACTACGGAGTGGAGACCCTGTGTTTGGAAAGGGGAGTAAGGAGTGGAGACCCTATGTCCAAAATAAAAGCAACTAGGGAGTGAAGATCCTATGTTCGAAAAGGAGACTAGGGACCGGAGACCCTATATCCAAAGTAAAATCAACTAGGGAGTAGAGACCCATTGTTGGAAAAGGAGACTAGGAAGTGGAAACTGTATGCCTAATATAACATCAACTAGGGAGTGGAGACCCTGTATTGGAAAATGAGACTAGGGAGTGGAGACCCTATGTCTAAAATAACATCAACTTGGGAGTGAAGACCCTATGTCTAAAAAAAAATCAACTAGGGTGTGGAGACCCTAAGTCAGAAATGGAGACTAGGGAGTAGAGACCCTAATAAAATAAGATCAACTACAGAGTGGAGACCCTGTGTTTGGAAAGGGGAGTAAGGAGTGGAGACCCTATGTCTAAAATAAAAGCAACTAGGGAGTGAAGATCCTATGTTCGAAAAGGAAACTAGGGAGCGGAGACACTATATCCAAAGTAAAATAACCTAGGGAGTAGAGACCCATTGTTGGAAAAGGAGACTAGGAAGTGGAAACTCTATGCCTAATATAACATCAACTAGGGAGTGGAGACCCTATATAGGAAAATGAGACTAAGCAGTGGAGACCCTATGTCTAAAATAACATCAACTTGGGAGTGAAGACCCTATGTCTAAAAAAAAATCAACTAGGGTGTGGAGACCCTATGTTAGAAACGAAGACTAGGGAGTAGAGACCCTATGTCTAATATAACATCAACTACGGAGTGGACAACCTGTGTTTGGAAAGGGGAGTAAGGAGTGGAGACCCTATGTCCAAAATAATAGCAACTCGGGAGTGAAGATCCTATGTTCGAAAAGAAGACTAGGGAGTGGAGACCCAATGCTGGAAAAGCATACGAGGGAGTGGAGACTCTATGTCTAAAATAATATCAACTAGGGAGTGGAAACCTATGTTGGAAAAGGAGACTAGGGAGCGGAGACCCTATATCCAAAGTAAAATCAACTAGGGAGTTGAAACCCATTGTTGGAAAAGGAGACTAGGAAGTGGAAACTCTATGCCAAAAATAACATCAACTAGGGAGTGGAGACCCTGTATTGGAAAATGAGACTAGGGAGTGGAGACCCTATGTCTAAAATAACATCAACTTGGGAGTGAAGACCCTATGTTTAAAAAAAATCAACTAGAGTGTGGAGACCCTATGTTATAAACGTAGACTAGAGAGTAGAGACCCTATGTCTAAAATAACATCAACTACAGAGTGGAGACCCTATGTCTATAATAACATCAACTAGGGAGTGGAGAACATATGTTTCGAAAGGAGACTTAGGAGTGGAAACCCTACGTCTAAAATAACGTCAACTAGGGAGTAGAGACCCTATGTTGGAAAGGAGACTAGCTAGTGGAGACCCCATGTATAAAATAACATCAACTTTGGAGTTGAGACCCTATGTTGGGAAATGAGACTAGAGATTGCAGACCCTGTGTCTCAAATAACATTAACTAGGGAGTGGAGACCTTATGTTGGAAAAGGAGACTAGGGAGGATACCATGTGTGTAAAATAACATCAACCAGTGAGTGGAGACCCTATGTTGGAGAAGGAGACTAGGGAGTAGAGACCCTATGTCTAAAATAAAATCAACTAGGGAATGGAAACCCCATGTCTAAAATAACAACAACAAGTGAGTGGAGACCCTATGCTGCAATAAGAAACTAGGGAGTGGAGACCCTATGTCTAAAATAACATCAAATAGGGAGTGCAAACCTTATGCTGGAAAAGGAGACTAGGGAGTGGAGACCATATGTTATAAATAACATCAATTAGGGAGTGAAGACCCTATGTTACGAAAGGAGACTACGGAGTGGAAACCGTATGTCTATTATAACATCAACTAGGGAGTGGAGAGCCAATGATAGGAAAGGTGACTAGGAAGAGGAGACCCTATGTCTAAAATAACATTATCTAGGGAGTGGAGACCCTATGTTTGAAAAGAAGACTAGGGAGTGGAGACTCTATGTATAAAATAACATCAACTAGGAGGTGGAAATCATATGTTGGAAAATGAGACTAGTGAGTGAAGACCCTATGTCTAAAATAACATCAACTAGGGAGGGCAGACCGCATGCAGGAAACGGAGACTAGGGTGCCGAGACTTTATGTCTAAAATAACATCAACTATGGAGTGGAAGCCCTATGTTGGAAAAGGAGACTAGGGAGCTGAGACCCAATATCCAAAATAACATCAACTAGGGAGTAGAGACACATTGTTGGAAAAGGAGATTAGGAAGTAGAAACCCTATGTCTAAAATAACATCAACTAGGGAGTGGAGACCCTATGTCTAAAATAAAATAAACTAGGAAGTGGAGACCCTATGTTGGAAAAGGAGACTAGGCAGTAGAGACCCTATGTCTCAAATAACATCAACTAGGGAGTAGAGAACCTGTGTTTCGAAATGAGACTAAAGAGTGGAGACCCTATGTCAAAAATAACATCAACTAGGGAGTGAAGATCCTATGTTTGAAAAGGAGATTAGTGAGTGGAAACCCTATGTCTAAAATAACATCAACTAGGGAGAGGAAACCCTATGTTGGAAAAGGAGACTAGGAATCGGAGACCCTATATCCAAAATAAAATCAACTAGGGAGTAGAGACCCATTGTTTGAAAAGGAGACTAGGAAGTGGAAACTCTAAGTCTAAAATAACATCAACTAGGGAATGGAGACCCTATATTGGAAAATGAGACTAGGGAGTGGAGACCCTATGTCTAAAATAACATCAACTTGGGAGTGAAGACCCTATGTGTAAAATAAAATCAACTAGAGAGTAGAGACCCTATGTTGGAAAAGGAGACTAGGGAGTAGAGACCCTGTGTCTAAAATAACATCAACTAGGGAGTGACGACCCTATGTCTAAAATAACATCAACGTGGGAGAGGAGAGCCTATGTTTTGAAAGAAGACTAAGGAGTGGAAACCCTATGTATAAAATAACATCAACTAGGGAGTGGAGACCATATGATGGAAAGGGGACTAACTAGTGGAGACCACATGTCGAAAATAACATCAACGTGGGAGTGGAGACACTAAGTTGGGAAATAAGACAAGAGAGTGCAGACCCTGTGTCTCAAATAACATCAACTAGGGAGTGGAGACCCTATGTTGCAAAAGGAGACTAGGGAGTGGAGACCATGTGTGTAAAATAACATCAACTAGTGATTGGAGACCATATGTCTAAAATAACTTCAACTAGGGAGTGCAGACCCGATGCTGGAAAAGGGAGACTACGGAGTAGAGACCCTATGTCAAAAATAACATCAATTAGGGATTGGAGACCCTATGTTGGAAAGGAGACTAGCTAGTGGAATTCTCATGTCTAAAGTAACGTCAACTAGGGAGTGGAAATCCAATTTTTGAAAAGAAGACTAGGGTGTGGAGACCTTATGTCAATAATAACATCAACTAGGGAGTGGAGACCCTAGCCTCGAAAAGGAGACTAGGGAGTGCAGACCCTATGTGTAAAATAGCAACAACTAGGGATTGGGGACCCTATGTAAAAAATAAAATCAACTAGGGAGTGGAGACCCTTTGTTGGAAAAGGAGACTAGGAAGTGGAAATCCTATGTTTAAAACAATATCAACTTGGGAGTGGAGACCCTATGTTAGAAAAGGAAACTACGGAGTAGAGACCCTATGTCTAAAACAACATGAACTAGGGAGTGGAGACCCTATGTCTAAAATAACATAAACTAGGGAGTGAAGACCCTGTGTTGGAAAAGGAGACTAGGGAGTGGAGGCCCTATGTCTAAAATAACATCAACTAGGGAGCGAAGACCCTTTGTTGGAAAAGTATACTAGGGAGTCGGGACCTTATGTCTAAAATAACGTCAACTGGGAATTGTAGACCCTATGTTGGAAATGGAGACTAGGGAGTGGAGACCTTGTGTCTAAAATAACATAAACAGGGGAATGGAGACCCTATGTTGGAAACGAAGACTAGGAGAGGAGACCCTATGTCTAAAATAACATCAACTAGGGAGTTGAGACGAGACCGTGAGTGTAAAATAAAATCAACTATGGAGTGGAGACCCAATGCTGGAAAGGAGACTAGCTAGTGCAGACCGCTTGTCTAAAATAACATCAACTAGGGAGTTGAGACCCTATGTTGGGAATGAGACTAGAGAGTGCAGACCCTGTGTCCCAAATAACATCAACTAGGGAGTGGAGACTCTATCTTTGAAAAGGACACTAGCGAGTGGAGATCATGTGTGTAAGATAACGTCAACTACTGAGTGGAGACTCTATGCTCTAAGAGGAAACTAGGGAGTGGGGACCCTATGTCTAAAATAACACCAACTAGGGAGTGGAAACCCTATGCTGGAAAGGGAGACTAGGGAGTGGAGACCCTATGTCAAAATTAACATCAATTAGGGAGTGGAGACCATATGTTGGAAAGGAGACTAGCTAGTGGAAACCCCATGTCTAAAATAACATCTACTAGGGAGTGGAGACCCTATGTGTGAAAAGAAGACTAGGGTGTGGAGACCTTATGTCTAAAATAACATCAACTAGGGAGTGGAGACCCTATGTCTAAAATAAAATCAACTAGAGAGTGGAGACCCTATGTCTTAAATAACATCAACTAGGGAGTGGAGACCCTATGTCTAAAATAAAATCAACTAGGGAGTGGAGACCCTATGTTAGAAAAGGAGACTAGGGAGTATAGACCCTAGGTCTAAAATAACATCAACTAGGGAGTGGAGACCCTATGTCTAAAATAACATCAACTAGGGAGTGGAGAACCTATGTTTGGAAAGGTGACTAAGGAGTGGAGAGCCTATGTCTAAAATAACATCAACTAGGGAGTGAAGACCCTATGTTGGAAAAGGAGATTAGGGAATGGAGACCCTTAGTCTCCTTGGGTCAACTTGTTCAATGAGGCTATGTCTAAAATAACCTCTTCGCCGATTGTGTATTGGGCTTGGAGCAGTATTGATGCAGGATGGTAGGGTGATTGCTTACGTGTCTCGGCAGTTGAAGGTTCATGAGAAGAATTATCTTGTTCATGATTTAGAGTTAGCCACCATTGTTCACGCACTGATGATATGGAGGAACTATCTGTACGACTTTCATTGTGAGGTCTATTCTGACCATCGGAGTCTCCAGTACCTATTCAAGTAGCTATAACCATCTCTACTGCCGTAAATTAATGCCTTTCTACTTGAATAGGTACTGGAGACTCTGTTGGTCAGTAAAGACCTCAGAATGAACCTCGTACAGATAGTTCCTCCATATCATTTGCCCGTGAATTATGGTGGCTAACTCTAAATCATGAACATGATAATTCTTCTCATGAACCTTCAACTGCAGAGACACGTAAGCAATCACCCTACCATCCTGTATCAATATCGCTCCAAGCCCAATACACAATGCATCACAATACACAGTGTAAGATCCCAAACTTGTAGGTAACACCAACACTGGGTTGTAGTCAAAGAAATCTTGAGCTTCTGAAAGCTCAACTCACACTCGTCATACCATCTGAAAAGGGTACCCTTCTGGGTCAACTTGGTCAATGAGGCTAAGATAGACAAAAACCCTTCCACGAATCGGTGATAATAACTTGCCAACCCCAAGAAGCTCCGAATCACTTTAGCTGAAGTAGGTCTAGGCCAGTTCAGAACTAACTCAATCTTCTTAGGATCCACTTTAATGCCATCAGTAGATACAACATGGTCCAAAAAGGCAATCGACTCCAACAGCACTCACACTTTTAAAACTTGGCATATAACTGACCATCCCTCGAAATCTAAAGTACGATTCAACGATGCTGCTCATGCTCCTTTCGACAGCGGGAGTAAACCAAAATGTCATCAATGAAGAAGATCACAAAAGAATCCAAATAGGGCTTGAACACCCGGTTCATCAAATCCATAAGAGCTGCTGGGGCATTAGTCATACAAAATGACAGCACTAAGAACTCGTAGTGACCATATCGAGTCTGAAAAGTTGTCTTCGTTACATTGGATGCCCTAATATTCAACTGTTGGTAGCCAAATCTCAAGTCAATCTTGGAATACACCTTGGCACCCTGAAGCTAGTCAAATAAGTCATCAACCCTCGACAACAGATACTTGTTTTTGATAGTGACTTTGTTGAATTGTCGATAATCTATACACATCCTCATCGTGCCATCCTTGTTCTTCACAAACAACACCGGTGCACCCCAAGGCGCGACACTAGGTCTAATGAATCTCTTGTCAAGAAAATCCTACAACGGCTCCTTAAATTCCTCCAACTCAACTGGGGTCATAAGGTATGGCATAATAGAAATGGGCTGAGTGCCCAGAACCAAATCAATGCAGAAGTCGATGTCTCTGTTACGTGGCATCCTTAGCAAGTCTGTGGGAAATACCTCTAGGAACTCGCGCACAACTGGTACTGAATCCATGACACCCCTTCTCGATCGTACGTCGAGCCTTCACATAAGAAATAACCCTACTAGTAGAATGGCCAGGAATCCCTCTCCACTCTAATCAAGGCAATCTTGGCATGGCCAATGTCACAGTCTTGGCATAGCAGCCAGAAAAAAAAACATGATAAGGTGACAACCAATCTATGCCCAAGATAACATCAATGTCCACCATATCAAGAAGTAGAATATCTACCCTAGTCTCATACAATCTACCATAATAGAATCTACCACAATAGAATCTCCCACCACTCATGAGCGATAAACATGATCTACCACAATAGAATCTCCCACAGACATAAAAACATAAATAGGAGCACTAAAAGAATCACGAGGCATAACCATATATGAAGCAAAATAGGATTACATATATGAACGAGTGGAGCCCGGATCAAATAAAATCGAGGCATCTTTATGGAAAATCGGAACAATACCTATGATGACGGCATCAGATGACTCTATCTCATTTCTTTCTAGGAATGCAAAAAAATGGGGTGCGGCGCCACCACTCTGACCTCTGCCTCTCGGACGGCCTCTATCTAGCAGGTCTCCACCTCTAACAGCCTAGCCACCACCTCTAGCTGCCTGACCCCTGCCTCTAGCTGGTTGTGCGGGCGGTAGAGCAACCATTGCCATAATCACAACACGAGAACTCTGTTGTGGTATGTTGCTCTACAGCCTAGGGTAAAACTTCGCAACTTGCCTCGAATCTCCACAAGTATAACACGTCCTCGGCTGTTGTGACTGCTGACCCTGAAACTAACCCTGTCAATCTGAATAACCACCCTGATAGCCCTAGATAGGAGGTACACTAACCGGTGATGAAGGTGCGCTATATGATAGCTGCTCAGGATGAAACCCATAAGAACCACGACTACCCGTAGCGTCAAACAATGCCAAAAGAGCTGACTGAATCAACTTGGGAGGATGGATTCTACCAAATGAACCCTTGCCTCCAGACGAGGCGCCACTGAAACCACCAAAATGATGAGGCCTCTTCTAAAATACCGCCTCCCTACCATAACCACGAATCATATCGACCCGTCGAGAAATCTCTACCATCCACAAGAAAAAATATCACCCGCGGTCTCGTTGGCCATCTGCAGTCTGATACCAAAAGTAATGGCATCAATGAATCTCCTCACTCTCTCCCTCTCAGTAGGAACTAAGACAACTGCATGGCGATCTAGTTCTATGAATCAGGTCTCATACTGGAAAATAGTCATGCTACCCTGCTGAAGGTGCTTAAACGACTTGTGGTACTCTTCTCTTAATGTGAAAGGAATGAAATTCTCCAAAAATAACTGCAAGAATTGTTCCCAAGTGAGTGGAGGTGAATTTGCTGGTCGTCCTCGCTCATAATCCTACCACCACCTCTTGGTAGAACCGATCATGTGAAACACTGTAAAGTCGAATCCATTTGACTCCACAATATCCATGTTGTACGCAACACCACATGAAAACGGTCCAAATAATGATGTGGGTCCTTAGAAGATGTGCCGCTAAAATGAAAAGAAAAAATTGTGAACTCATCAATCCCTCAAAAGATATCGCGGGCCTCTCCCCAGTCTGTGTAGTAGTGACAGGCTGAACGACTCCAACTGCTGGAATCGTCAGAGTTTAATATATGTGAGCCATCTACTCCGGAGTGTGAGTAGAGAGTGTCTGAGCTCTTCCCCTAGCCTGAGATAAAGTTGGTGTCATAGGATATACTCCGACCAGGGCCACATTCTCCATAAGGCCCACTAAGCGGACTAGGGCGTCCTGAAGTACAGGAGTAGCAATAAATCCCTTCGGGACCTGAGCGGGTCCGACCGGTGCGGTCAAAAAAAGAATCTCCTCCTCGTGCTCGAATGGTAAGTGTTGTTGCGCGTGCTCTAGGCTGATCTCCGCCTCTGCCCCGGCCTCTACCTCGGCCCCGCCCCCGATAGTGGCTATAACAGGGGGCTCTAGCTCCTACCCGGTTGTAGATGTTGTGCATGTTCTCACCATCTGCGAGAGAACAAGAATAGAATGTTTTAATCTTCTGTAATAGAATAAAGACGCACAATGGAGAAAGTAAGAAGTGAGATTTTTCCTAAAGCCCAATAGCCCCTAAAATATAAGTATAGGCGTCTCCGTACTGATTCTCCAAACTCTACTAAGCTTGTTCATGACTCATGAAACTTAGGCAACCTAGTGCTATGATACCAACTTGTCACGATCCAGAATCCCAACCTCAGGGTCATGATGGCGCCAAATATTTCACTTGCTAAGCAAAGCAAAAATTAGCTAATTACTTAACCAGTTTTATCTATATAAAACTAAACATTAATAATAAAAAGTTGTAATAGTCTGAAATAGGTGTGATAAGTATCACGTAATGTAGTCTAAACATATCCCAAAAATCTAGAGTCACGAAGACAATAGCAACTAGAATACTACAAGTATGGTTTGAACGAAATACAATTGTCTGAAATGAATTAAATAGTAAAAATAGAAATATATGAGGACTTTAGGGACTGCATACCCCAACAGCTCTACCTCAAGTCTCTGTTGTAGATATGGTCCGAGAAAAAGCACCAGTAGACACCGCTGGGACCAACACTTGAATTCGAACAAGAAGTGTAGAAGTGTAGCATGAGTATAACCAACCCAATATAATCCATAAGTATCGAGCCTAACCCCTATGAGGTGGTGACGAGGCTGTGACAAGACACCTACCAGAAATCATGCACATATATTTACAAAAGCAACAAAAATAACAATTAGATCATTTGAAATTCTAACAGGAAGGGAAAATGTATAAAGGGGGAAAGATCAAACAGTAAATTTAGATCATCGATTAGCCTCTTTCCGAAATAAATGACAATGCAGCAAAATAATTTACAAATATGGGAAATCAGGTGAAGCAATAAAATCATCAATGGCACAGCATCACCCATCGTGCTTGTACTTTCATCGTCACCATGTAATATCATAAATACAACGACACGGCATCACCCTTCGGGATTATGCTCTCATCCTCACCATATAACAATGATATGATAAATGAGATGGCACGACATCACCCTTTATTCTTTTACTCTCTTCCTCACATGATCTGATATATGATAATAAGCAATAAAGGGCACGACATCACTCTTCGTCCTTTAATCCTCACAATCTCTCAATCAATTATAATCATATGCAAATAAGGCACGACCCAACAACCTTCGAGCTTTTCGCTCTTCCTCACCAAGCTACAACATTAATCCAAATAGTATTGCAAGGTGGGAAGCAAATTCACTCCAATTATTGTGCCATGATAGATGAACTCAACATTCAACATCTCAACTCCAAAATAAACAATAAATACGAGGGCGAACAATCAAAGCTATAGTAATCTAACTAAGCATGGAAGGCATAGTCAATGGAGCAAATAGTACAATAGAACAATTTCCATCCGCATGCTTTATCCCAATGAAAACACATATGTACTCGCCTCCTTACATATATGCCGTCCCCACACATAATTCATGTAGCAATTAGACTAACTATTCTTCATTCCTTCTGTCAAGGTTAAACGCGAGACCTACCTCACTCTGTTACCAAAGCAATCAATCAACCACAGCCTAGCCTTTTAAACAAGTCTCCAAACCAACCAAATCTAGCAAATTATTGCTCAAACAATTTAAAATAAGCTTTAGAAACTACCCATTAATGAAAAAGTTTCAATTTTGTTCATATTTGGAAAAGTCACAAAAGTCAACCCCGAGATTGCTTGGTCAAATTCTGATATTCGGTGCAAGACATGATTGCCCATTGAACTCCGAGCCCGATTACGTGATTTGTTTTACAATCCGACCTCAATTTGACGTCTAACTCTGAATTTTACAAAATCCCTAATTTCTACCTTGGATTTCAAAGATTTGATGTTAAAAACTCATGAAAAGTAATGGTAAATTGAAAGAAAATGGATTAGAGTTGCCTACCAATGAATTTGAGAAAAAAATGCTCTTTAAAAATTGCCTTTTGAGTGTTTAGGGTTGAGAAATGGTGTAAAATGAGCTAAGTCCTGATTTTCCCTTCTTTAACCCAGCTGCAAGTGTCGCATTCGTGATGACTTGTTCGCAAATGCAAGACCATGGTCGCATTTGCGATCACTGTCACAGCAGCTCCGATGTTGCATTTGCAACAAAACCTTCGGATTTGCGAGCAACTACCCAGTTACAATTGCGAAACCACCTTCGCATTTGCGAAGTCCTCTCACCCAGGTCCTGAGTCACAAAAGCGAAGACTCAGGTTCGCATTTGCGACAAGTACTTCGCATTTGAAAAGAGTGCCATCCCCAGCCCAAAATTTGCGAGTCCAACTACACAAAAGCTGGATTTGCAATTGCGAATACGTCCTGGCAATTGCAAGACCTGCAATCAGGCACCAACAACTGCTAGACACCAGCAACTGCTGGACACCAGCAGCTTTCAAACAATTTAAACTCACCCGTAGCATATACGAAAGTCATACGAGTCCCTTGGGCATCAAACCAAATAGACAGATAAGTGTAATAACATCATATAAACCTGCTCGCTACCTCCAATCATTAAAATAACATCAAGTAACAAGAATTTATCATCAAAACTCAATATTTGAACTCGAAAACTCATTTTTCATAATCCTTCACAAAATACATCAAAACTCACTCGGGTCACCCTGGACCCCAACCAAAAGTGTGTACAGGTCCAAAATATCATATGAACCTAACAGAATCATCAAAACACCGATCCAAGATTGATTACCAAGAATGTTGACCGTGGTGAACACAAATGCCATTTAAAGCTAAAAATCACGTTTTCTTCAATTTTTGACGTAAAACCTTTTCGGAAATAGACATTGACCATGCACAAAAACCAAGAAACATTAAATAAAGCTAATAGATGTCTCAAAAGACAGAA
Source organism: Nicotiana obtusifolia (assembly GCA_002018475.1). NCBI lineage: Eukaryota > Viridiplantae > Streptophyta > Magnoliopsida > Solanales > Solanaceae > Nicotiana > Nicotiana obtusifolia. The sequence goes on along the minus strand of MCJB01026927.1, from coordinate 43,839 downwards.
ATAAAGTCTAGTACTCAAAACAACCTATCGAGTTGTCACACAATCAACCATGAACATTGGTGTAGTGTGCTTCAAATGTGTTAAATATAAAGTGCTCAATGTTAGTGTGAATTGTTTGTTGACTCAAAGAAGAGCAAAGTTTAAGTCTTGGATAGTAATAATTTGCTGTAGATGTAAATTTTTAGTGTATTACAGGCCTTACGTTTGGGTGTTTTAATGATAATATGTGCGACGTATGGGCTTAATTCTGTCGTTTTTATGTGTAGAATCATTGGAAAAGAAAAATAAGTGAACATTACGAAAAGGGTAAAATCGGAGAAGCCTAGGAACCAGATGCCTGGCTTATGGCGAGGTGGAGCTGGCATTTAGCCTCGCGATACGAGGTCTGATGTACGCCCTAAGTCAGGCCTCGCGAGCTCTGGGGCCTGGACCCTTTCCAAGTCCGCGAATTAGTCGTTTCCCGCTCGATTTTGGACTTGGAGACTCCGACCCTAGCCTACAAAAACCGCCTAAACGTGATTAGTGAAGGGTTGGTCAATTTTTTGAAGACGGCAAAAACTTAAAAACACAAACAGAGCACGGAATTCATCGATTCTTCCATCCTTCATCTAGTATTCATAGCTTCTATGTTTAAAAACAATACTTTGTTGTTGATATGAACATGAGTGGCTAAGAACTAGATTATTCTTGGGTTATGGGTTGTTATTAACTATTGTTGTTTGACGATTGATTATTTTGCTTGAGTTGTTACATAAATGTTTTTATTCAATATTGCACTTAATTATTTTATTGCGTAGATAATAGTAGAATAATACCTATGAATTTATAGTTGAACTCGAAAGTGGGAACTACATATTGCATATAAGATTGAATATAGTAAGTTCTTGAATTCGAGCATCAGATAATAGATTCACGATCAGGATAGATATATTTTAGTTACCTTACTTGGTTACTTTCATAGGAAATATGCATGCATTCTTGTTAATACTTATTTTATAGACATATAGTATTAGGTTGGCATGAATAGGCAATTGAAGCATCAAAAGAATTTTGCGAGCATAATAAAACATGTTAACCAACAAATTAGAAAAATCAAGTAATTAAATCAATTGGAATAACGCAATAGGCCTAGTCTAATTTGAGCTGAAAAAGTACATGGTGGAGCTAATTCAGTCCATTGGGAAATTTGTGGATTTATCACATGAAGATTCGCAAAGGCACATGCTTAATTTTTTAGAGATAACAGATACATACAACTATTCGAACATCTCCAAACACTATGTCAGACTGACCTTGATTCCCTTTTCTCTGTTAGGGGAGCAAAGGAATGGTTGCATAAAGAGCCAGCAAACACAATCCGTACGTGGGATGATCTAGCGTGGAAATTCCTAATCAAATTCTTTCCCACAAGGAAAACGAAGTGACTGAGAAGCCAAATTCTAAGGTTTAAACAAAAAGATGTCAAGACTCTACGTAAAGCATGCGAGATATATAAAAAGATCCTCATAGATTGTCTGCGTCACTATCAGACTAATGATGTCTTGGGTCATACTTTTGTTGATGGGCTAGACGAAGCATCCAAGATAAATCTTGATCGACTTGTGGAGTTAGTTGCATGGCAAGGCCGTATAGTGAGATCCAGATCCTGCTGAACAATTTCGCTGCTAATGATAATAATTAACAAGGAGACGGGGAAGCACGGCGAGCACTTAAACAGAAGGCATCAGGTATTATTGAGCTTGATGATTTCTCACCATGAGAGCAGATATAGAAAAGTTAGCCAATCAGGTGATAAGATGACAATGCAGCATGTGCAACAAATGAATGCGGTATGTGAAATTTGTGGAGAAGGTAACACGAGTAACAAATGTCCAGTAAATCTAGAATCTATTAATTATGTGGGCCAACAGGGTAGAGGTCCAATGAACTAAAACACACAATGTGGGAACACTTATAATCCCACTAGAGGAATCACCCGCACTTCTAACGGGGTGGATATCAAGCTACTCATAATACAGACCCCAAAAGAGACAACAAGAACCTCAAAAACAGCCACAATAGGCAGAGGAGAGCACAAATTATTTGCTGAAAATGTTGTTAATTGATAACCAGCAGTTGAGCACTGATTTTCGAAATTTAGAGAGGTAGTTTGGGCAATTGGCTGTGCAAAAAAATACCCAACCTACTGGAGCACTCCCAAGTGATACTGAGAAGAAGTGGTCCCATTGAACAAGTGCAAGCAATCAATCAAAGAAGTGGGAGAGCACTGGTGGAGGTGCCACCTAAAAGGTATGTGTCTAAAGAAGGTTTTGAAAGATTGATACCTAAAACGGTGGAAGAAGCTGAAATGAAAGATGATGAGCACATGCAAGAGATAGAGGTAAGGCATCATCACCTTTTCCTCAAAGATTACGGAAACCGAAAGATTATTCTAAGTAGAAAAAGTTATTAGATATCTTGAGGCAGGTGTGTGTGATTCTACATTTTGTGGAAGTGCTGCAAAAAGTGCCTAAATATGCCAAGTACCTTAGAGACATTGTGTCCAACAAAACAAGATTTACATTGTTTGAAACGGTTGCACTTACTGAGGAGTGTAGTTTTATAGTACAAAGTAAGCTCCTGCCTAAGTTGAAGGATCCCGGTTGCTTTACAATTCCCTTGGCAATTGGATACATGATATTGGTAGAGCTCTATGCTATCTAGGGGCGACTATTAATTTTATTCACTGTCAATGTTCAAGTAGCTCGACTTGGAGTGCCCAGGCCTACTATTGTAACTCTACACCAAGCAGATCGGTCATTAGCTGTGTCTGAAGGAATTATTGAAGATGTGCTGGTATGAGTAGGAAAGTTCATTTTCCCTTCAGATTTCATCATTCTCGACTACATGGCAGATGTGGGGGTTCCAATTATTTTGGGCGACCATTCTTGGCCACCAGAAGGCATTTATTCATGTGAGGGAGGGTAAGCTAAAGATGAGAGTGCATGATGAAGAAGTCACATTTTATGTGGACAAGGCATTCAACCTTCCCAAGCATTATGAGGACTTGTGCATGATTTTGATGGTTGAACCAAAGTCAATAGAGCCAGGGACATATGTGAATGTCAATGATATTGAGAAGATAATTGATCGTGAGGAGTTTCAGTTGCTTTAGAATGCGAGTGTGTAAGGGCAAGATAAAGAAGTCTTGTGAGAAGCTCCTTGTGCATCGTGAGTTTGAGCTGGGTCAGTCCGTGCTCGTGCTTAAATCGAGATTGAAGCTCTTCCTAGGATAGCTCAAGCCTCGAATGTGTGCTCCATTCAAGGTAGTATGTGCTACAAGGCATGGTTATGTGGAACTTAGGGATCCATACATGGTGACACGTTTTTAGTCAAAGAGCAAAGAGTTAAACCCTATTAGGGTGGTGGCATTCGTCGTCACAAAAATTTGATAGAATTGGTTGATTCTTGAAGAAACATTGGCATCATGTTGTGATGTTACATCAAGCGCTTCATGGGAGGAAACCCATGGTAATGTTGTAAACGTCATGCCAAGATGTTAACTAAGGCGCTTCATGGGAGGCAACGCAATTGGTAGATTAGCTTAGTTTAATTTTATTTTTCTTTTTGCTTTTACGTGCTAACAGGTTGATTATTGGTGTTTGAATAGGTATGGGAGCAAAATTGGGAGGTCAAAACGCGTAAAGGAGTCTAAAACAGAATAAAATATCACGTGTTCACGCCCCGGACCCCGCATAGAAAGGTAGGGACCTCGCGTTACACCTGGCGTCGCTTGCCCAGACATGAGCTCCAGCTTGCGAGACACCTCGCGCCGCGCACCTCACCCCATCATGTTACACCTTGCGTTGCCTGGCCAGTAGCGCGGGCAGCCTTGCCCCAGGCCTCGCGGCACCTAGGTAAGTCTTCTCTTCTCTCTTCTTTTGTTGTAATTTCGCCCAGTCCTACACAAGCACACACACCCCTGTGAACCCCCATAGAAATGTGATTGTTGATTACATGAGTGTGTACACTCAAATTCCAAGCCGATTTGGGAGGGTGAGACAATTCCACACCCACACAAGAGCTTACATATAACTAGCGCACACCAAGTGTTTGCTTGTGTGTTAAAACACCTCAAAGGAAATGTTTGTCCCGATTGGAGCCCGAGTCTCCTAGTATTGATACACTGAGGACATTGCATACTGCAAGTGTGGGGTGGGGGATTCAATGTGGTGTGTAAATAGTACATTAATTTATTTAGCTTCTTATTTTTTTAATTCTAAATTAGCTTCATATTTCTATTTTAGCATTGCTTAATGAGGAAAAAATGAGAAAAGAAAAAAATATAAAAATATTAGTATAGTAATTTTAGCTGTATTTTTAGTGAACGATCATTCATAACTCAGTTGGTTAGAGTGTTTGCTAAGCTAGGGAAGGTCTTGTGTTCGAATCTCAACAAGAAATTTATTTTTTTTTTAAAAAAAAATTTTAGTGGCTTAATTTTGTTTAAAAAATCGAAAAAAAAAAGAGAAAAGATTGGATATTTTCCGATAATGGATGTCCTAGATAGTTTTCTTGAAGGATTTAACGTTTGAGAAAATACGAAAAAAAATTAAAAATAAAAAATACAAAAATATTTCTTTTTGTTATTTGGGTAGTAATAATCACATGTGATTTTTCTTTGTTCCATATGATTTGAAATTGTCCATGATGCCTTGTTTAGCTGGATAGCATGTTATTGACGCCTAATGGGATAAAAACCTTAATGCTTGTTTTGCTGATCGCGGTGTATTATAGCTATCAACTATCAGTTACCCACTCAATACCTCTCAGTTAGAGAGAGGTTTTGCCTAATTTTGCTTTCTCAAGTCCAAATAGGTATCTCACAAAACGGTTGATATAAGCTCAAGTCGGGTTATTACTAACTCTAGGTTGAACTCTTTTTTTATTGGGTTAATCAATCTCTCGGTTGACCCAATTTTTTGTTAGCCAAAATTTCCTAGACTAGCCTCACTTTCTCAAGTAGAGACTAAATCAATTAAGCATGAACTAATGTTTGCAACCATTAATTCCACAAATAAAAGCATGAACAGGGCTAAATAACAAACACCCAATCATCAAAAAGGCACTAATTAGATACCCATAAGGTTTACACACTAGGATTGGCTCATAACCCTGGTAAAAATCTAGCTACTCATGCTTGAAATTGAAGAAATAGAAGAAGAAATACTAATTAAACTCATATTGTAAAGTTAAAATGATAAAATCTACAGTAAAATACTCCAAAAAATAGAAAACTACCAAAAGAGGCAAAGAAAAACGGCTACAGGAATTGCTGATGTCAAATATTGACCTAATTTTCTGAAACTCATCTACATATACAAGGCTAGAAACTTCGGACAAAAATGCCCTTCCGGAGGTTTAGCGGCCGCACAATTCCATGTGTGGTCCACACAATTCTTCATCTTGAGGAATATTCCTGCGGTCCGCAGAATTAACATTGCGGCTGCAACTTGGTCTTATGTGGTCCGCATCTTTACTTCTACGGCCGCAAGGCACTTCTTCTGCGGTCACACAATTCTTGTGCCGTCTGCAATTTTAAGGGACTTTGATCTTGGAAATTTGCACACCCTCTAAAGTTTATCTCATTCTCTTCTTTTGCGGCCACTCAATTCCTGTGCATTCTGCAGTTTGCTAGAAAGCCTGCTAGGATTTCCTTCATTGTTTGCGGCTGCAGATGGAATTCTGCGATTTACATTTTGTAAGCTTTTGTGCCTTTTATTACCTTGTGTTTATATTACTCCTTTTTTAGTCAGATTTCATTTCGGGAGTTCAACTTCCAACATTCCTGCAATTTTGCACATTTCATAGTTTCGGGAACACAATTCAATGCTTTTAGACTAAAACAAAAGCTAAAAGGCGCTAATAAGTAGTCAAAATCCCCACTTATCAACTCCCCCAAACTTAAGCTCTTGCTTGTCCTCAAGCAAATAAAATAGTTCCCACCTCCAAAATTTAAGGATCATTTCAGCCAGTCAAATGTAAGCCATTCACACATCAATTGGGACCAATAATTACCCACACAACTTATGTATTATCAACAAGGAATTAAACTTTGATGCACATATAGTTCTAATGTGACACTTGAGCATCAAGAGTTGACTTTATTCATCAAGGAAGCTCTCTCTCCAATGTAGGTCGTTATGGATCCCAAACTCCTCCTCCTCTACTCTCCATTTGCCTAGCTCGCTTAAGAATTTTAGTACTCAATCCAAAGATTTGTGAAAGGTTCACTCATCTCAATCAAGAGAATGTCGCAAGTACGGCTTCAAGAATCATAGGCTTGCCCTTCATGTAGATCGCCATTAATCAAGCAGGACTTTTTCGGGATGTAATGAAGGTTTTTAGACTAAGATTGGATATACTATAGTTGAGTGGGTTCACCTTTCCTTAAGCGTTCCATTTTCTAGGTAAACCACCATGCTCCCTTTGCGTTCCCGAAATTGCCTCAAAATTGCAGGACAAGGTACTCCTTCGCATCCACCATGCTCTAGGTAAACCACATCCACCCTTTGCGTTCCCGAAATTGCCTCAAAATTGCAGGGTTATACTTTTCTAAATCTTTCAACTTGAATTGTCGCTTAAGAGTGAGCGACCTCACTGGCCATCAATCACGAAAACTTGAGAACGCGGCCAAACTGACAAACCGATCCTCCCACACATCTTTCTTCTTCTATCGCTCAAGGCTGGCAACTATAGCATCTCCCCCTCCGCCATCATAGGGGATGTCCTGAACTGATGTTGGTGCCTGGGGGACAGGTGTGGTAAAGGCTCAAAAGCCTAACTGGCACTCTCCGAACCCTTGAAGGTGCTATGTGATGATGACGCCTTGTCCCTGAGCTGATATCTCCCTGGCAACCTTGACTGGACAACCGGCTGCTCATGTATAGAGGCTGAGTTGCCCTCTGATGCTTCCCGAGATGGGGCATAAGAACTGGTCTCAAAAAGGTCTACCCCTCTCCCTCTGCCAGCTACAGTCTTCTTTCTAATTTCAAGTTGTTGGGCACTAGGTAAGGGTCTCTTCCCTCGTCCCCGAGAAGGGTCAACCCTTCCTTTTGAAGTGTTACCTCGGCCTCTAGATCGAACCATTTTCCATATCAAGCAAAGGCGTATGTTAGTTGCAATCCAAGTTCGGACATAGAATGAATGTAAAGACACACCAGAAGATATAATGAAAAACACAATAGAAATATGCTTGCCGGGTAGAGAGTTGCGGTCCACAGAATTTTTATTGCGGCCGTAGAGGGAGCATTACGGACCGCATAATATTCCAGTGCGGCTGCAGAAATGGAATGCGGTCCGCACATTTCTCATTGCGGCTGAAATTCAGACATCACCAATATGCCAACTCTCTTATGACAAAGAATTGGTTGTTTTGCCTCCGCAACTAGTTTTCTGCAGTCCGCAAAAATTGTCTTGCGGCCGCACTTGAGAGTCACCAATTTCGACAACTCTCTGATCACAGGATATAAGTTGTTCTGTGGCTGCAATGAGATTGCTATGGTCCGCACATTTTTCATTGCGGCCATAGAACCATTCCTTACTAAGGTACCCTAGTCTTTTACTTTTGCGGACCGCACAATTTCTTGTGTGGCGTACAGATTCTAACAATTATGAACAGACGGTCATTTTTACCTAGGGCTTGAAATATTTTTGAACAATCTTGACATGAAAACAATATCTAAGCATGAAAATCTATTTACTCATTCCCCTTAGACACTTTTCTAGTCTACCCAAAACCCACATGGTTGTTCAAATAGATTCAATAGACAAATGGTCTAAATTTTCACTAAAAATCTAAAAATTAAAAAAAATTAATCAAGGTGATGAAGCATACCAGATGTTAATGAGTGCAAGAGATAAGTGATCAACAGTGGCTGGGAGTGTAGGCAGGAAATTTAACACAGAAATTTCAATTTCGTGCAATTTGTGAGCTAAGAGAGTGAAAAGGGGGAATAGTGCCCTAGCCCCTCTATTTATACTCAACAGTTTCAACCAAGGGAAAGAGGGGTGAGTGCGGCCGCAAAGTTCCAATTGCGGTCCGCACTATTTTGCTTGAGGGCCCAATTGCCCTGTTGTTTTGTGGTTCGCATAATTTGTTGTGCGGCAGCGGATTCTGTTGCTGACCGCAGATTTTGTATTGCGGCCACAAATTGGCCATTTTACTGACGGACCAACTTCAGAGAGTTGTCAAAATTGGTCCTTCAACTTGTGCGGTCAGTAATGCAATTGTGCAGCCACAAAGTAGCTTTTGCTGCAGCGACCATAATTGTGTGGTCCGCACAATACAATTGCGGTCCGCAATTCTTGCCACACTTAACTAAAATACTCGGCACAATTTCGATAAAGTACACTCATCCCTGCAACACACTTCAAATCCAGTTAACACAAAGATAACACCTAACTACAAAAGGAGAAAAGAAAAGAAAAAGAAACATGGGTTGCCTCCCAATAAGTGCCTGATTTAACGTTGCGGCAGCACGCAGATTACCATCATTTGAAATGAATCACCGCTACGACGTGGCCATCACCAACTTTTCCCAAATAATGCTTCACCCAGTGACCATTGACTCGGAATACTTCATTGCTTTTGTTTTTCAAGTCCAATGCACCAAAAGGTGTCACACCCACAATTTCAACAGGACCACTCCATTTAGAATTTAGCTTTCCGGAAACATCCTCAACCGTGAGTTGAACAACAAAGCAAGATTGCTCCCCTTGAACTCTTTGTTCCAAATGTATTTTTCATTGAGGTACTTCATCCTTTCTTTGTACAAGGATGAACTTGCATAAACATGATACCGGAACTCATCCAATTCATTCAAATGTGCAACCCTCAAGTTAGCGGCTGCATCCCAATCAAGATTCAACTTCTTTAGAGCCCACATGGCTTTGTGCTCAAGTTCCACCGGAAGATGACAAGCTTTTCTGAACACCAACCGGTATGGAGACATTCCGATAGGAGTTTTGAAAGTAGTCCAATAAGCCCATAATGCATCATCAAGCTTCTTTGACCAATCCGTCTGGTTAGCATTCACTATTTTGGACAAGATACTCCTTATCTCCCGGTTAGAGACTTCTACTTGGCCTCTAGCTTGTGGATGATAGCGAGCAGTATCATTATGAGTAGCACCATACTTGCTAAGTAAAGTGTCAAAACCCTTGCTACAAAAATGCGACCCTCCATCGCTTATGATAGCCTGCGGAGTACCAAACCTTGTGAAAATACTCTTCTTCAATAACGACACCACACTTCTTGCTTCATTGTTGGGTAGAGCAATGGCCACAAACCATTTAAATACATAATATACCGCGAACAAGATGTAGGTGTTTACACAAGAACTCACAAATGGACCCAGGAAGTCAATACCCCACACATCAAAAATATCAATTTCCAAAATGGTAGTGAGAGGCATTTCATTCTTCTTCGAGATACCACCAGCCCGTTGGCATTCATCACATCTTCTCACCACATCACTGGCATCTTTGTAAAGAGTGGGCCAATAGAAACCGCAACTTAGCTCTTTGGCCACCGTTCTTGCCCCACCATGGTGACCACCATATCGCGAAGAATGACGAGTCCCAAGAATATCACTTTGCTCTTCTTCCGGTACACATCTTCTAATTACCCCATCCGTGCAAATTTGAAAAAGGTATGGCTCATCCCAATAATAATCTTGACAATCCCGTTTGAGCTTCTTCCTTTGATTTGAAGAGAACTCATCCGGGATGATTCCACACACAAAGAAGTTTGCTAGATCCGCGAACCGTGGCACCTCATTCATTGAAATAGCCAAGAGTTGTTCATCGGGGAAGGAATCATTGATGTCAAGGCCATCATGCGGCCTCCCCTCCTTCTCCAAACGAGACAAGTGGTCCGCCACTTAATTTTCACTCCTTTTTCAATCTTGGATGTCAATATTAAACTCTTGCAACAATAGCACCCATCTCATCAACCGAGCTTTTGAATCTTTCTTTCTCGTAGGATAGCGAAGTGCCGCATAATCCGTATTTAACAATAACTTTTACACCTATCAAGTACGGGCAGAACTTCTCAATTGAAAACACAATGGCAATGAGCTATTTATCCGTAGCAGTGTGGTTGACTTGGGCACTATTCATGGTCTTACTAGCATAGTAGACCGGATGAAAAATCTTGTTGATGAGTTACCCCAAAACAGCCCCAACCATTACGTCACTAGCATCGCACATGAGCTCAAAGGGGATACTCCAATTAGGAGTGGTGATAATGGGAGTGGTTGTCAACTTGAACTTTAGCAATTCAAAGGCTCTCAAGCAATCATCATTTAAGTGAAACTTAGCATCTTTCTCTAAGAGCTTGCACAATGGGTTCACAACATTAGAGAGATCCTTGATAAAGCACCGGTAAAACCCTGCATGGCCGAAGAAACTCCGCACGCCTTTCACCGAAGTCGGAGGTGGAAGTTTAGAAATCACCTCAATATTTGCCTTGTCAACTTCTATGCCATTCTTTGAGATCTTGGCCAAGGGCAATGCCTTCCTCGACAATGAAATGGCACTTCTCCCATTTAGTACCAAGTTCATTTCTTCACACCTTGCAATTATTTTATCCAAATTTGCCAAGCAATCATCAAAGGAATCCCCAACCACCGAGAATTCATCCATGAAAACTTCAAGGTAGTCCCCTACCATGTCCGTAAATATCGCCATCATACACCTTTGAAAAGTCGTTGGTGCATTACATAAACCAAATGGCATCCGCTTGAAAGCGAACGTACCATAGGGACATGTAAAAGTTGTCTTCTCTTGATCCTCCAGAGCAATAAGGATTTGGTTGTAGCCCGAATATCCATCTAGAAAGCAATATAAAGCACGACCGGCCAACCTATAAAGCATTTGGTAAAGGAAGGGAAATGGGAAATGATCCTTCGGTGTGACTTTGTTGAGCTTGCAATACTCCATACACACTCTCCACCCGGTCACCGTTCTTGTGGGAATCAACTCATTCTTGTCATTGGTGGCCCCCGTCATGCCCCCTTTCTTTGGGACACATTGCACCAGAGAAGTTCGTGAACTATCGAAAATGGGGTAGACAACCCCGCCATCCAACCACTTGATGATCTCTTTTTTGACAACTTCTTGCATAGCCTCATTGAGTCTACTTTGATGTTCAATAGATGGTTTGGCGTCTTCCTCCAAGTTGATCTTGGGGCATGCAAAATGTGGGGCTTATTCCTCGAATATCCGCCAATGTCCATCCAATAGCCTCCTCCTCTTATGTAGCTCCGCCAATGTAGAGTAAACCTGCACGTTAGTCAAACAAGATCAAAGAATAACCGGTAAAGTAGAACAAGGGCCAAGAAATTCATACCGAAGATGTGGAGGTAATGGCTTCAACTCCATGGTCGGAGTCTCTTAAATTGAAGGCTTTGTCGGAGGAGTTTTCCTATTTTAAAGATCCAAAGATAGTTTCCGCGGTGCATAGTTATACGACCCTATACCTTTGAAAGAATTCACACATTCTATGAACCCATCCATCTCGTCATCATCAAAGTTGAGCAAGGCGGCCTCCAACATATCATCCACATTGATCTTGGCACTTGTATCATCAACAATCATATCGGTCACCAAGTCAACAAAAGAACACACTTTATAGCTTTTTTCTTGCAGCATAGATTTGCACACGTGGAACACCACCTTTTCATCACCACCGAAAAGTGAATTCTCTGGCTTCCACATCAACAAGAGCCTTCCCCGTAGCAAGGAAAGGTATTCCAAGAATAATCGGCACCACATAGTCCACTTCATAATCAAGAATGATAAAATCCGCCAGAAGAATGAATTTATCAACATGATCCAATACATCTCCAATCATCCTCAATGGTCTCTTCATGGTGTGAACGGCCATTTTATTCTCATAGATGTGGGTCTTGGTTTCCCAATTCCCAAAATCTTGAAAACCGAATAGGGAATCAAATTGATACTTACCCCAAAATCACAAAGAGAATTAGCAAACTCGGCACTTCCAATGGTACAAGGGATTGTGAAAGCATCGGGATCCTCCAATTTAGTAGCCATTGAATGCACAATTGAACTCACTTGATGAGTCACTTCGATAGTTTCAAAATTCATCGACCACTTCTTTGTCACCAAATCCTTCACAAACTTTGCATAACCGGGCACTTGTTCCAAAGCTTCAACTAATGACACATTGATCAATATATTCTTCATCATGTCAATAAACTTTTTGAATTGATTCTCGCCATTTTTCTTGGAAAGCCTTAGAGGATATGGAGGAGGAGGCTTAGGCAATGGTGCCTTAGCCTTTTGCACTACCCGTTCCGGTATGTCAATAACGTGATCCCTAGATGGATTCACTTCTTCTTGAGTGTCCTCCACATTGTCATAAATATCAATCCGAGCTTCATCATTTGATTGCATCACATTGCTCGAGATCTCTTCTTCTTGTACCACTTGCTCATCATCCACAAGTTGCCATTGACTTGAGGTGGGTGCATTCCCACCTTTCCACTTCTTGTAGTAACGTCTATGGCATGCCCCATATTGTTCCCACCCTTTGGGTTAACCACCGTGTCACTTAGTAGTGCCCCCTTAGGATGAGAATTTAGAGCTTGAGAGATTTGCCCCATTTGCACTTCTAAGTTGCGGATCCATGTGTTGTGTAAGGAAAATTGGGCATCGGAATCGGTATTCTTCTCCATCATTTGCTTGAACATGTTCTCAATACGTCTCATTTCATTGTTGGAAGAACTCGGACCACGAGAAGGATAAGACGGCGGGTTGCTCGGTTGTTGATACATCGGGGGCCTTTGAAAACCCGACCCCCGAACACCTTGATTGTTACCTCCCCAATTTCCTTAGTTATTGTTTTTATGCCAATTCTCTTGATTATTGCACAACTCCAATTACCTTGGTTGTGAGAATTCATATTTCCTTGATTGTTTAGAGGTTGGCGTTGTTGTTGGCTTGGGCCTTGGAAGTTGTATCTTTACCCTTGAAAGTTGTTCACATATTGGACCTCTTCTTCTTGGTCATTGCAAGAGTCTTCTTATCAAACCCACTATCTTCTTGCACAAAATTGTCCACTCTTTGTTGCATTTGTGGACCCTTTGTTCTCCAATTGTTCACCATCATTCTTACTCCTTCCATTGCATTAACTTGTCTCGGGTTTACCACTTGTTGAAGTTGAGCCTTTGCCATTTGGTTCATGGTGGTTGTCAATTCGGCTATGGCTTGCCCATGGTCATGCAACTCTTTGTGAAGGTGAATCACATTAGGATCACCTTGTGGAACATTAGCCTGTGATTTCCATGCCAATGAAGTATCTGCCATTTCGTCCAAAATATCACGCGCCTTCACATACGACGTAGTCATGAAGATCCCATCGGCAAGTGATTCACTACACATTGGTTAGTTGTGTTGATCCCCCGATAGAAAGTTTGTGGAATCATGTTCTCCGTCATATCGTTGTTGGGACACTCTTTAACCATTGTTCTATATTGTTCCCATATCTCATGTAGTGGTTCATTGGGCTCTTTCTTGAATGCTAGAATTTCATCCTGAAGTATAGCCATGTGCCCAGGAGAGAAGTACTTAGAAATAAATTTCTCCGCCAATTCGTCCCAAGTATGAATGGAATGGTTTGGCAAACGTTCCAACCAATCTAAATCTTTCCCCCATAGAGAGAAGGGAAAAAGCCTTAGCCTTAAAGCATCCTCGGAGACATTTGTTTGTTTACTCTCACAACACGTATCCATGAACCCCTTCAAATGTTTGTATGCATTTTGACCCAGAGAACCGATGAAGAACCTTTGTTGTTCAAGTAAGGTGAGCATCACGTTTGTTATTTGAAAGTTGCCTACCCTAATAACGGGGGGAGGAAGGGGCTATTGCACTTGCATATCCTTCATTTGGCAACACCAGGTGTGGAGTCGCTCGTGGTGGAGGTGGGGGTGGAGTGGGCACATTGTCATGAGGCACTCGACCTCATCTATTGGCTTGAGGTTCAAGAGGAACCTCATCCATTTGATTATACTTAACGACCACATCCCCCAATGAAATGTTTCGGAGCTCATTATTTTCCATGGTTGCACCGATAATTTCTCAACACGTTAGTAACACGGAGAAGATATTCCAAAAACACACCCAAATATATAGCTAACACCATTTTCAACTCCCCGGCAATGGCACCAAAAATTGACCTATCGCGCACAATGCACACCTCAAAGGTATGACACGGTCGATTGCAATTATGGTAACCCAACGAAGTGTCAGGATCTAATCCACAGGGAGCTAGATGGGAGTTAGGAGTATATATTCTAATGCGTGAATTTGAACTATCTTAATTTGCACTTCAACAAAATTGCTTTGTTGCTATTTCTATTTTAAAGCTAGGGATTGCAGAGTAAAGAAATAAGAATAGGATAATTGTTTTTGTTGTTTTCCAAGTTTGTAAAAAGCCTAGGGCTATAACCTTCACCTAGGTGTTCGCCTAATGGGATAAAAACCTTAATGCTTGGTTTGCTGATCGGGGTGTATTATAGCTATCAACTCTCAATTACACACTCAATACCTCTCAGTCAGAGAGTGGTTTTGCCCAATTTGGCTTTCTCAAGTTCAAATGGATAGCACACTAAACGGTTGATAAAAGCTCAAGTCGGGTTATTAATATCTTTAGGTTGAATCCTTTTTTGATTGAGTTCATCAATCTCTCGATTGATCCAGTTTCTTGTTAGCCAAGATTTCCTATACTAAGTCTCTCTTTCTCAAGTAGAGACTAAGTCAATTAGGCATGAACTAATGTTTGCAATAATTAATTCCATAAATTAAAGCATGAAAAAGGCTAAATAATAAACACCCAATTATAAAAAGGCACTAATTAGATACCCATAAGGTTTAAACACTAGGGTTGGGTCACAACCCAAGTAAAAATCTAGCTACTCATGCTTGAAATTAAAGAAATAGAAGAAGAAATACTAATTAGACTCATATTGTAAAGTTAAAATGATAAAATCTATAGTAAAATAATCCAAAATATAGAAAACATCCAAAAGAGGCAAAGAAAAATGGCTACAGGAATTGCTGCTGTTAAAAGTTGACCTAATTTTGTGAAACTCGTCTATTTATACAAAGCTGGAAATTTCGGACAAAAATGCCCTTCGGTAGGTTCTGCGGCCACACAATTCCATGTGCGGTCCGTAGAATTCTTCATCTTGCAGGAGCTGGGATTATGCGGCCTCAAAATTCTGAACTGCGGCCGCAAGGAAATATTCCTACGGTCCGTAGAATTAACATTGCGGCCGCAACCTGGTCTTCTGCGGTGCGCATCTTTACTTTTGCGGCCGCATGGCACTTCTTCTGCGGCAATTCTGAGGGATTTGGAACTTGGAAATTTGCACACCCTCTAAAGTTAATCTCATGCTAGAAAGCCTACTGGGATTTCCTTCTTTGTTTGCGGCCGCCAATGGAATTTTATGGTCCGCACTTCGTAAGATTTTATGCCTTTTATGACCTTGTGTTTAGATTACTCCTTTTTTAGTCGGATTTCATCTCGGGGGTCCAACTTCTAACATTCCTGCAATTTTGCACATTTCCTTAATTTCGCGAACACAATTCAATACTTTTAGACTAAAACAAAAGCTAAAAGTTGCTAATAAATAGTCAAAATCCCCACTTATCGATGCTTAGTATCTTGTGGCTCCGTGAATACTTGTTTTGTTTTGAGAGTCGGAATGGGACCATTCTTAGTGGATCATGTGCTATGTATGGTGAGATTTTTGTGTAATTCATGTTATTGTAATTGTGTCTAGAACTTGCCCGACATGTGAGTTAAAGCTAAATTTTTGGCGATGCTCGGTTTGAAAAATGATCTTAGGTTTTCTTTGATCCTTTTGAGCTTTATTGCTTATCACAAATAAAATTATCCCTAGTTAGCCCTTTTGAACCTATAAACCTTTTATTTGGGACCCGCATGACAAGCCTATTCCATTTTTGTTCATAATCATTGTTGTTTTGATCTTTTTAATCTCTTAAAGAACATAACTTGTAACACGAGCGCTAGAAGAAATAAGGAGGAAACTGAGTGGCTTTTAAGTAGAACCAATGAAAGAAAGAAAGGTCATTTGTATTGTAATAGACATACCGCTAACGAGAATTATAAAGAAGAATTAAACAGCAGAAAAAAGGGAAAAAAATATGTAGCAAGAAAATAAGTATATCTTGTCCTTGCCAGTGGATAAGAATTAAAGTAGTACTTAAATAAAAAGAGAATATTTTTGGGGTGATATTGATTGTGAAATTGAAGTTGGAATTTAAGAATATGTGCTTGGAGATAATTTTGTAATGTGTTAAAGTGCTTAGGAGGGATAGTCAACAACTCTAAAGTATATCCTACCGGTCCCTTAGCCCATATTATAACCATGAAAAAGTCCTAATCATTATGTTAGATCGAGCGAGCCTATCTAAGTTGAGGTTTACATTAAGGGCAAGCCTATGGTACCAATTGCATACATGTGACTTCTTTGTGAGAGTGGGTAATTTTTTTTTGATATATGTGAGTCCTTAAAATATATTTGATCATGAGATTCGAATATGGGAATTCTGCTTACTCTCTCTGATTTAGTTGTGAGGGCACATGGTTTCGCTAGGGATAGGTAACGTTATTAGACTTCTCTATAATGTTGGATGTTCAAGTCATGAGCGCAATGTGAAATTTAGTTGGGTTTTGAGGCTAGGATTGTTATGAGCAAGTTGTCTTTGTTTGAATATTATTGAAGGTTTGCATAAGAAAATGGGAGTGTGATATGAATGCATATGCTAAGGTTTAGTTGTTGCTATCCACCATGGTGTTAAACATAAAGTGCTCAAGGATATTGTGAATTGTTGGTCGACTCGAGGACGAGCAATGTTTAAGTATAGGGTATTGATAATTGACTATAGATGTATAGTTGTAGTGTATTACATGCCTTACATTTGGGTGTTTTCATGATAATATGTGCGATGTTTGCAATTAATTATCTCATTTTTATGTGTAGGATCATTGGAAGAGGAAAACGAGTGAAGGTTGGATATAAGGATGTCAAAACTACACATAAAGAACACAAAAAGGCAAAAATTGGAGAAGCGTAGGAACCAGGCGCCAAGCTAGGTGACGCCTAGCTCTTGGTGAGGTAGAGTTGGCGTTTAGCCTCGCGACGTGAGGTCTGTAGCGCGCTCCAGGACAAGCCTCGCGAGCTTTGGGGCCCGGACCCTTTCCCAGTCCGTGCATTAGATGTTTTCCACTCAGCTTTGGATTTGGAGACTCCTACCCTAAACCTATAAATACCCCCTAAACGTGATTAGTGAAGAATTGGTCAATTTTTAAAGGCACCAAAGGCTTAGAAACACAAACAGAGCATGGAATTCATCGATTCTCCCATCGTTCATCTAGCTTTCATAGCTTCTATGTTTAAAACAATACTTTGATTGTTGTTATGAACATGAGTGGCTAAGAACCTCCTTAGTCTGGGGTTATGGGTTGTTATTAACTATTGTTGTCTGACGGTTGATTATTTTGCTTGATTTATCATATTAATTTGTTTGTTCAATCTTGCACCTAATTATTCTATTGTGTAACTAACAGTAAAATACGATCTACGAGATTTATAGCTGAACTCGAAAGCGGGAACTATAGATTGCATTTAAGATTGAATAGAGTAAGTTCTTGAATCCAGGCGTCACAGAATAGAATCGCGATTAGGATATACAGATTCTAGTTCTCTTAGTTGGTTATTTTCGCAGGAAGTATAGTTGCATTCTTGTTAATTCTGATTCTCATATAGTATTAGATTGGCTTGAATAGGTGAGCGAAGTATCAAAAGAACATCACGAGCATAATAAACTCTGTTAACCAACAAATAAGATAAATCAAGTAATTGAATCAAACGGAATAACGCAATAGGAGATATATTAATTCTATAACACCGGAATAGTCCCATCTCATTAAACTCTTCCTAAGTGTTTACTTGTTTGCTTTGCACCCTTGAACCTCTGCTTGTTTAGTAATTTTTAGTAGTAAAAATCACAATCATTTTCATCATAACAGCTTGAGAAAATTAACTTGTAAGTAGTTTAGATTAGACGATAGTTATTCATAAATCCTCGTGGGACGATACTTTCTTATCACTTTATTACTTGTCGACCACGTATACTTGCATGTGCATTTGGACCCAACAATATCACTATTACAGAGAAGGCAATAAAGTAGCTAATGCTCTTGTTAGGTGATGTTTAGCTAGAAATCTGTGTTTTTACATGTAATTTACGTTGCATTATACGTCAATCTTGTTAATTTTTGTGTGTATATTTGTGACTCAAGCTTAATAATATTATTTATATGCGTATGAGTCAATCGGAAGTGATTTAGAAAGTTTTCATGCAAAGTGAGGTAAAAAAAAAAAAAAAGAAAGAATGTAGCTGAAGTATAAGTTTGGTGCCCAAGTCCCTAATAGCGAAGTAAGGTTCACTTCACGAGACCGGGACCGGAGCAGACGAAACCAGAAAAGTCTCGGACAATGAAGCGAGGGTCACTTTGCGAAACCGGGACCGGAGCAGAAAATTTCAGCTTCTCCAATCCTTATTTGGAGAAGCCCAATTCGCCCCCAACAAACCGTAGCCACTATAAATACATCAAGAAAAGTGCTTTTAAGGGGGAGACACTACTTTGGAAGATGAGAACATTTTGGGAACATTATTTGGAGGCAAGAACATCACGTGGAACCATTTTTGGAGGAGAAAATCATCGAGTTCTTCATTCCTTCATCTTTTTTTGTAATTTTTTAATGTAAAATACTTGGAAAATTGTTACTGTGAACATGAGTGGCTAAGCACTCTAGTTTCTGGGGTTGTGGTTGACATGATTATTAACGTTTATTAATTACATTTGCGTTAATTCGGATTATCATCTTGTGATTGTTTCTTTAACTCTAGTTTTAACTTGTGAATTGTTGTAGCTACCAATTAACCCTACTATCTATGCTATGCTTGGGAAAGCCGTGTTTAGATTAGAGTCGAATTAAATAGTTCTTATTTCTGAACCCGTGGCTCGGGGAACCATTTCGCGATTAGGATAGGAATATACCTAACAGTCTTGCTTAGTTAAAAACCATATTGTATTTGTCCATGAGAGACTCAATACTATAGGAATATAGGATTGATTTATTGTGGATAGGCGAGTAGTATTGTGAGAATATGCTATTCATATAAATGATCCGGTCAATTAGCAACCATTGATAATCTGGATTAACAAGTGTGATTTTTGAACTTAATAGGATTGATAAACAAACCACAACCCTGGAATCTTCATCTCTTCTAAGTGAAATCTAAAACACACGTTTGCAATCTTGATAAATTAGTTAATTGTTAAATATTTTGCAAAAGTTATTTAGTAGATAAACAATATTATTGATTATTTTGGACAGTTAATTATTTTGGTTTGCTTAATTAACGATTAATCTATGTCTTTGTGGGTTCGACATCCTACTTTTGAGTCACTTTATACTTGACGGCCACGTATACTTGCATCTACCTAGGGAACCAACAAATTTAGGCATCGTTGCCGGGGACTTAGTTATTGATTGTTTATTTAAGTTAAGCTTTTATTCGTTACTTGTTGAAGTTTTAATTTTTAGTTTGCTTTATTTGTGTTAACGCAGGCTCTTCTCTTGAACACGGAGGAGTAGAAGTGCGAGCAACCTCCTTCCTCTTGATCCTGAAATAGAACGAACACTTCACAGGGTAAGGAGGGAAGTCGAAGCTAGAACTAGAACAGAAGGAGAGTTGGACATCATAGTTCAAATTCAACCACTAGAGATGGCGGGCAATGAAGAGGACCAGGGATCGAGGCTGCAAGGCCTAATCTTGCTAATATGACTCAAGCTACATTGAAGCCTGATATCACGGGTCACTTTGAGCTCAAACAGTACATGGTGCTGCTGATTTAGTCCACAGGGCAGTATATGCGTCTACCTCATAGAGATCTACAACGGCCTATTCAGAATTTTTTTTGGAAATTACAGATACTTGTAATTATCCAAATGTTTCCAAAGACTACGTCAGACTGACGTTGTTTCCCTTTTCACTGCTGGGGGAAGCCAAAGAATGGTGGCAGAAGGCACCCGCAAACTCGATCCACAATTGGGATGATCTAGCACGAAAAATCTTAATCAAGTTTTTTCCCACTAAGAAGACAAGGTCGCTGAGGAGCCAGATTCTTGGGTTTCAACAACGAGATGGAGAGACTCTTCGTCAAGCTTGGGAAGATACAAGAAGCTACTCAGAGACTGCCCACATATTGTCAGACTGATGAGGTGTTGGGTCACACTTTTGTTGATGGGTTGGACGAGACATCAAAGATGAATCTTAAGCAAAAGGCAGCATGTGTAATTGAGCTCGATGATTTCTCAGCCATGAGGGCATATATAGCGAGATTAGTAAATCAGATGAATAAAACGACAATGCACCAAGCACAACAGATGCAACATGTGCAATAGATGTCTACTTGCTGTTAGTTGTATGGTGAAGGTCCCACAAGTGACATATGCTCCGTGAATCCTTAATCCATCTACTATGTGGGGCAACAAGCTAGAGGGCTGATGAATCAAAATGCTCAATATGGTAACACATACAATCCGAACTAGAGGAATCATCCTAACTTCTCTTGGGTGGAAATCAGAATAATAGGCCTCAAGCTAATTACAATCAACCACCTAAACCCTCACAGCAAGCAGAGGAGAGTTTCACTGAAATGATGCAAAAGCTCTTGATAGAAAATCAGAAAGTTATGGCTGAGAATCAACAAGTCAGGGCTGAGGATCAACAATTGCACATAGAGTTCAGAAAGACGCAATTTGGGCAAATGGAAAACAATAAGAATACTAGACCTGCTGGAGCTCTCCCAAGTGATACTGAGAAAAATTCTCAAGTCAATTCAGTAACGTTGAGAAATGGGAGACAGGTGATAGAAGTGCCTATGAAGAAAAATGAGCTATCTAGGCTCGAAGAAGAAAGAGTGTCAATCCCTGTAGAGGTAGGTGACAGAAATAAGACAGAGTCTGAGCATATATCAGAGAGGGTGCCATCCCCTTTTCCTCAAAAATTGAGAAAGAAGAATGATGACCACATGTTTCACAAATTTCTAGATATGCTGAATAAGATACACTTGAACAGCCCTTTGGTGGACATGCTCTGTGATGTCCCAAAATATGAAAAATATATTAATGATATAGTGGCAAATAAAAGGAGGTTAACTGAGTTTGAGACTATCACACTTACAAAGAAGTGCACTTCTAGGATTTAGCATAAGCTTCCACAAAAGCTTAAGGATCCGGGTATTTTTACCATCCCCGTGAGGATTGGTGAAAATGATGTGGGTAGAGCCTTGTGTGTTTGGGTGCAAATATTAATCTGATCTCATTGTCAGTGTTCAAACAATTGGGATTAGGAGCTTCGAGACCCACTACGGTGATGTTATAGTTAGCTGATAGATCTTATGCTTATCTTGAGGGGTAATTGAGGACGTCTTGCTGCAGATTGGGAAGTTTATTTTCCCTGCAGATTTTATCATCCTGGAATACGAGGCTGATGAGTTAGTTTCTATCATCTTGGGATGACCTCTCTTGGCCACTAGAGATGCAATTATCAATGTCCAAGAAGGTAAGATGATCATGAGAGTGGACAATGAAGAACAAGTCTTCAATATATATCAAGCCATTCAGTTACCTCGTCATTACGAGGATCTGGCCATGATTTCTATGGTGGAGATAAATGAACCAGCCGTAGAGCCAAGTGCGTTTAAAGAAGATGCACTAGAAAAGTCATTGATATTGTTCAATCATTTGGAACTCGAAGAAGAGGTTGAGGAGATGTTGCAAATTCTGGATACACCTTGTGAATACATAAGAGAAAGATCCCAATTTGAGCCTCTGGATAGGCTAATCAGCCCACCCCCAAACCCTCAGTTGGGGAGGCCCCAAAAACGAAACTTAAACCCTTACCGTCTCATCTTCATGATGCATATTTGGGAAGTTCTAACAGTTTACTTGTGATTGTTTCTTCTCATTTGTCTAACTTGCAGGAAGAAAAGCTACTAAGGGTGCTGAGGGAGCACAAGCTTGCCACTGGTTGGACAATGTCTGACATAAAGGGTATTAGCCCTGCATTCTGCATGCCCAAAATACTCATGTAGGGACACAAGCCTTGCGTGGAACATCAACGCCGCCTAAATCCAATCATGAAAAAGGTGGTAAGAAAGGAAGTGATAAGTGGCTCCACACAGATATAATATTTCCCATATCTGATAATAAGTGGGTAAGTCTTGTCCAATGTGTACCTAAAAGTGGGGGTATGACTGTTGTAGTGAATGAACGAAATGAAGTAATCCCAACTAGGACTGTGACTGGTTGGTGAATATGCATAGATTATAAAAAGTTGAATAATGCTACACGAAAAGATCACTTCCATCTCCTCTTCATTGAGCAAATGCTTGACAGGTTAGCCGCACAGGAATACTATTGTTTCCTTGACGGCTATTTGGGGTATAATCAGATTGCTATTGCCCGCAGAAGATCAAGAAAAGACCACTTTTACATGCCCTTATGGAACTTATGCATTCAAGAGAATGCCATTCGGGTTATGTAATGCACCTGCAACTTTTCAAAATATTTCACTCTATTTACTAAGCAACCAGGACTCTCACTCCTGCTCAAATAATTTATACTGTGACAGAAAATGAATTGCTTGTTGTAGTGTGCGGGTTCGATAAATTTTATACTTTGACAAAAAATGAATTTCTTGTTGTAGTGTGGGGGTTCGATAAATTTTAAGCCTATTTGGTTGGCACCAAAGTCATCGTCTACATAGACCATGCATCCATCAGGTATTTGATCGAAAAGAAATATGCTAAACCAAGGCTAATCAGTTGGGTTTTACTCTTGCAGGAATTGACTTAAAGATCCGAGACTGTAAAGGAACAGAGAATCAAGTGGCCGATCACTTGTCCAGGTTAGAAACTCGAAATCATATAGCTGAGGGAGATGTCATCAATGAAACCTTCTCGGATGAGCAATTATTGGTCGTTACTGCTGGGGAGGTGCCATGGTTTGCAGATTCTATAAAGTCTCTGGAAAGTGGAGAAATGTCGCCTGACCTTGAACTTCATGCTAAAAAGAAGTTCTTGCGAGATGTGAGATCATATGTGCGGGATGAGTTGATTCTGTTCAAATCTTGTACCAATCATTTAATGAAAAGATATGTGCCCAAATCTGAAATAGATGCTATCTTACATGACTGTCATGCGTCGCCTTATGGTGGTCATCATACGGGTGATGAAATGGCAGCCTTGGTGCTGCAATCGGGTTTTTACTGGCCTAGGTTGCTTAAAGATGCCCATGAGTTCGTGAGTTTGTAATGAGGTGTGATAGTTTTCAGAGAACAGGAACAATTACGAAAAGGATGAGATTCCATTGCATGGCATTATAGAGGTTGAAATTTTTTATGTTTGGGGAATCGATTTTATGGGTCCGTTTCCCTCGTCCAATGGGTGTAAGTACATTTTGGCGGTTGTTGACTATGTGTCGAAGTGGGTAGAGGCCATTGCTCTTCCTACCAATGATGCCAAGGTTGTGGTTAACTTTGTGAAAAAGCATATCTTTACAAGGTTCAGCACTCCGAGAGTGATGATAAGTGATGGGGGCGCCCATTTCTGTAACAAGCTATTGGACAATGTCTTAGCGAAATACGGGGTCAAACATAAGGTTGCAACCGCCTACCATCCTCAGACTAGTGGACAAGTTGAAGTGTCAAATAGAGAGATAAAGTAGATTATGGAGAAGACAGTTAGTGCAAGTAGGAAAGATTGGGCTGCAAAGCTTGATGATGCCCTATGGGCATACTAGACCGCCTACAAAACTCCAATCGGAGCCTCCCTTTACAAGCTTATGGGAAAGCATGCCATTTACCGGTGGAACTTAAGCACAAGGCCTATTGCGCGATAAAGAAGCTGAACTTTGCAGAATTAGCTGATGAACAATGATTGATACAATTGAACGAGCTTGATGAGTTTCGCTTGCACGCGTATGAGAATGCCAAGTTATATAAAGAAAAGACCAAGCGCTGGCATGATAAGAATATCCACAATCGCGAGTTCGAATCGGGCTAATTGGTTCTCTTGTTCAATTCGAGGTTTAGACTCTTTCCGGGGAAGATCAAATCGAGATGGTCGGGCCCGTTTGAGATAGTGAGAGTCACTCCACATGGTGCAATTGAGTTGCGCACCATAGCTGGCGAGAGAACATTCTTAGTGAACGAACAAAGAATAAAGCACTATTATGGAGGTGACTTTGATCATCAGAAGCCAAAGGTGTTACTTGCCAATGATTAGATGAGACTATGCGTCGTGTCGCGACGTTAAATCAGGAGCTTGTTGGGAGACAACCTAGCTTTACTTCTTTATTTTATTTTTATTTTTATTATATTATTTTTGTAGTGTCTGTTTTTACTTTATATGATTATAAGCATTTGAAGCAAAACCATTGGAAGAGTACAGATGCGAGCTAGATGGTGAGAACTAAGTGTGGGGCGCCCACATAAAAGACCATGCATGGAGGAAGTCTAACTACCTCGTGAGCCACTATTACTTCGACCTTTGGCCTTTCAGGGAGTTTATTTTCCACCCTCATTATTTTCTTTTGCTTTATTTGTGCATTGGGGACAGTGCACTCTTTTAAGTGTGGAGTGGGAGAATTCCTCTAGATAATTAGTAGTGGTATGTTAGAAAAAATTGAACTTCGTATTTTGATTTTAGCTTCTTATTTTTGTTTTCGTACTTGTGTCGTATTTTAGTTGCTTCATTTTATTTTATTTTTTTAATAAAGAAAAATAGTTACAGAAAATAGAAAAAATTGGACTTTTCCCGACGATGGATCTCCAAGACAGTTTTCTTGAGGGATTAAATTCTAAACAATAATCAAATCCAAAAATATGTCTTTTAGTGTCCTTTAGGTAGTAAATATCTCTCGTGGTTTTTTTTTTGTGCCTCGGTTCTTTTTCATGGGATGTAGTTTGAACCGGGTAGTAGTTTTTTTATTTTTTATTTTAAAGTAGGACTTAGGAAAAAGATGGAGGAAAAAAAGATGAGATTCCTAGGAACCCTTGACTTGTTTGATAGTAGCATATTTAGGCTTTGGCATGTGAAATATCTTCCCTATGTGCTAAAATTGCTTATGATGCCTTGGTTACTTGGATAGTATATTTTGTGACGCCTATGTCTCATTTTCTTGACTTATGTTCACTCTGTGCTTAATGCTTAATATCTTGTGGCTCCGTCAATACTTGCATTAGTTTGAGAGTCGTAATGAGACCGCCCTTAGTGAGTCATGTGCCATGTGTGAAGTGAGATTTTGTGTAGTCCATGTCATTGTCCTTGTGTCTAGAACTTGCCCGGTATGTGAGTCGAAGCGAAATGTTAGGTGAGGCTCGGTTTCAAAAATGGTTTTAGGCTTTCTTTGATCCTTTCAAGCTGTATTGCTATCACAAATAAAATCTATCCCTAGTTAACCATTTTGAGCTAATAGTTCGTTATTTGGCACCCACATTATAAGCCTATACCCTTTTTATTCTTAATTGACGTTGTTTTCATCCTTTTACCTCTTAAAGCACTTTAATTATAAAATGAGCTCTAAAAGAAGTAAGGAGGGAATTTGGGTGGCTTTCGAGTGGAACCAATGAAAGGAAGAAAGGTGCACTTGTTTTATAAAAGAATACACCACTAGTGAAAATTGTAAAGAAAAAAAATCTAAAAAAAGAGAAAGAAAAATACGTAGATGAATAAATTGACATCTTGTTCTTGTTAGTGGGTATGAATTAAAGTAGTGCTTAAAGAAAAAGGGATAGTCTTTTGGGTGATGTTGTTTGTGAAATTGAAGTTGGGATTGAAGAATATGCGCTTAATGTTAATTAAGTGATGTGTTAAAGTGCTTAATATGTCCTACCCGTCCCAACCCACATTGCAACCAAGAAAAAAGTCCTAATTGATTTTAGATCGAGTGAGCCTACATTAGTAGAGATTTGCATTAAGGCAAGCCTATGGTACCAATTGCATGCATGTGACTTATTTTGTGAGAGTAAGTGATATTGTTTGATATATATGAGTCCTTAAATATATTTGAGCATTTGATTTATGTGTGTGGATTCAACTTACTCTTTCGTTGTTGTTGTGAGGGCACATGATTCCATGACGGATAGGTAACATTATTAGGCTTCTCTAGGATGTTTGGTGTTCAAGCCATGAGTGCATTGTGACACTGAGTCGGTTTTAGAGGCTAAGAATGTTCTAAGAATGTCGTCTTCGATGTGAATATTTTCGAAGAATGGCATAAGTTAAGGGAAGTGTAAGTGATTGCATATGCTACATTTTAATTATTGCTATCAACCATGATCGTTGGTGTAGTTTGCTTCAAATGTGTAAAGTGCCCAAGAATAGTGTTAATTGTTGGTTGCTCGAGGACGAGCAAGAGCTTAAGTGCGGGCTAGTGCTGTTTTGGTAAAATTCATATTTTAACATGTAATTTACCTTGCATTATACCTCGATCTTGTTAATTATTTTGTGTACATTTGTGACTCAAGCTTAATAATGTTATATATATGTGTCGGAGTCAATTGGAAATGATTTGAAAAGTTTTCATGCAAAGTGAACTAAAAAAAAAGGAAGAATCTAGATGAAGTATAAGTTTGGTTCCCTGGTCCCAGACAGCGAAGCAAGGTTAACATCACAAGATCAGGAACGGAGCAAAAGTAACGAGAAAAGTCCCGGACAGCGAAGCGAGGGTCACTTCGCGAGACCGGGACCGGAGCAGAAAATTTCTGCTTCTCCCATCCTTATTTGGAGAACCCCAATTCGCCCCAACAAACGCTTGCCGCTATAAATATATCAAGAAAAGTGCTTTTAAGGGTGGAGACACTACTTTGGAAGGAGGGAACACTTTGGGAACATTATTTGGAGGCAAGAACATCACGTGGAATAATTTTTGGAGGAGAAAATTATCGAGTTCTTCATTCCTTCATCTTTTCATTGTAATTTGTTTATGCAAAATATTTGGAAAATTGTTATTACGAACATGAGTAGCTAAGTACTCTAGTTTCTAGGGTTGTGGTTGACATGATTATTAACATTTATTAATTTCAACTTCATTAATTCGGATTATATCTTGTGGTTGTTTTCTTAATTCTAGTTTTAACTTGTGAATTGTTATAGCTACCAATTCACTCTATTATCTATGCTATGCTGGGGAAAGCCGTGTTTAGATTAGAGTCAAATTAAAGAGTTCTTGTTTCTGAACCCGTGGCTCGACGAATAATTTTTCTATTAGGATAGGAATATACCTAACGGTTTTGCTTAGTTAAAAATCGTATTATATTCGTTCATAATAGACTCAATACCATAGGAATATAGGATTGATATATTGTGGATATGCAAGTAGTATTGTGGTAACATGCTATTTTTATAAAAGAACCGGTCAATTAGCAACCATTGATAATTTGAATTAACAAGTGTGGTTATTGAACTTAATAGGTTTGATAAACCGATTACAACCCTAGAATCTTCATCTCCTCCGAGTAAAATTTAAAACACACATTTGCATCCCTGATAAATTAGTTAATTGTTAAATATTTGCAAAAGTAGTTTAGTAGATAATAATATTTTTGATTATCTTGGACAGTTAATTGATTTTAGTTTGCTTAGTTTACATAGAAAAGGTGAAGGAATGAAGAACTCGATGATTTTCTCCTCCAAAAATTATTCCATGTGATGCTCTTGCCTCCAAAATAATGTTCCCAATGTGTTCTCCCTTCCAAAGTAGTGTCTCCCAATTAAAAGCACTTTTCTTGATGTATTTATAGCGGCTAGGGTTTGTTGAGTGAATTGGGCTTCTTCTAATTCGGATGGGAGAAGCTGAAATTTTCTACTCTGGTCCCGGTCTCGCGAAGTGACCTCGCTTCGCTGTCTGGAACTTTTCTGGTTTCTTCTGCTCTAGTCCTTGTCTCCAAAGTGACCCTTGCTTCGCTGTCCGGGGCCTAGGCACCAAACTTATACTTCATCTAGATTCTTCCTTTTTTCTACTTCACTTTGCATGAAAACTTTTCAAATCACTTCCAATTGACTCCTGCACATGTAAATAGCATTATTAAGCTCGAGTCACATATATTCACACAAAAATTAATAAGATCGAGGTATAATGCAAGGCAAATTACATGCAAAAACATAGATTTTTAGCCAAACATCACCACCCCACACTTAAGCTCTTGCTCGTCCTCGAGCAACCAACAATTAATGCTATTCTTGGGCACTTTACACATTTGAAGCACACTATACCAATGATCATGTTTGATAGCAACAATTAAACTGTAGCATATGCAATCATTTATACTTCCCTTTACTTATGCCATTCTTCAAAAATATTCACAACAAAGACAACATGCTTATGACAATCCTAGCCTCTAAAACCGACTTAGTGTCACAGTGCACTCGTGGCTTGAACACCAATATCCTAGAGAAGTCTAATAATGTTACTTATCCCTCATGAAACCATGTGCCCTCACAACAAGAACAAAAGAGTAAGTTGAATCCACACACTTAAATCAAATGCTCAAATAGATTTTAAGGATTCATATATATCAAAGAATATCACTCACTCTCACAAAAGAAGTCACATGCATGCAATTGGTACCATAAGCTTGCCCTTAATGTAAATCTCTGCTAATGTAGGCTCACTCGATCTAAAATCAATTAGGACTTTTTCATGGTTGTAATGTTGGCTAAGGGACAGGAAGGATATATTTTGGAATAGTGGCTAACCCTCCTAAGCACTTGAACACATCTCATAATCAACTGTAAGCGCAAATTCTTCAATCCCAAATTTAATTTCGCAACTAAAATCATCCTGACAATGTTCCCTCTTTCTTTAGGAACTACTTTAATTCATATCCACTAGCAAGGACAAGATATCAATTTATTCATCTATATTTTTCCTTCTCTTTTTTTTTTTCAGCCACTCATACCCACTAGCGAGTTCGTTTGCATCTCCTAGATAGTTTTCTTGAAGGGTTAAAGTCTAAACAAAAATCAAATCCAAAAATATATCTTTTATTTTCCTTTAGGTAGTATAAATCCCCCGTGATTTTTCTTTGTGCCTCGGTTCTTTTTCATGGAATGTAGTTTGAACCGGGTAGTAGTTTTTTATTTATTTATTTATTTATTTATTTATTTCTTTTAGAGTAGGACTTAGGAAAAAGATGGAGGAAAAAAGATGAGATTCCTAGGAACCCTTGACTTGTTTGATAGTAGCATATTTAGGCTTTGGCATGTGCAGTATCTTCCCTATGTGCTAAAATTGCTTATGATTCCTTGGTTACTTGGATAGTATGTTTTTTGACGTCTATGTCTCATTTTCTTGACTTATGTTCACTTTGTGCTTAATGCTTAATATCTCGTGGCTCCGTCAATACTTGCATTAGTTTAAGAGTCGGAATGAGACCGTCCTTAGTGAGTCATGTGCCATGTGTGAAGTGAGATTTTGAGCCTATAGATTGTTATTTGGCACCCACATTACAAGCCTATACCCTTTTTATTCTTAATTGACGTTGTTTTGATCCTTTTACCTCTTAAAGAACTTTAATTATAAAATGAACGCTAAAAGATATAACGAGGGAAATTAGGTGGATTTGGAGTGGAACGAATGAAAGGAAGAAAGGTGCATTTGATTTGTAAAAGAATACACCACTAGTGAAAATTGTAAAGAAAAAAATTCTGAAAATAGAGAAAGAAAAATATGTAGGTGAATAAATTGACATCTTGTTCTTGTTAGTGTGTATGAACTAAAGTAGTGCTTAAAGAAAAAGAGGTAGCCTTTTGGGTGATGTTTGTGAAATTGAAGTCGGGATTGAAGAATATGCGCTTAAAGTTAATTCAGTGATGTGTTAAAGTGCTTAATATGTCCTACCCGTCCCTTAACCCACATTACAACCATGAAAAAGTCCTAATTGATTCTAAATCGAGCGAGCCTACATTAGTAGAGATTTACATTAAGGGCAAGCATATGGTACCAATTGCATGCATATGACTTCTTTTGTGAGAGTGAATGAATATTCTTTGATATTTATGAGTCCTTAAAATATATTTTAGCATTTGATTTAAGTGTGTGGATTCAACTTACTCTTCTTTTGTTCTTGTTGTGAGGACACATGATTTTCATGAGGGATAGGTAACATTATTAGACTTCTCTAGGATATTGGGTGTTCAAGCCATGAGTGCATCGTGACACTGAGTCGGTTTTAGAGGCTAGGAGTGTTATAAGCATGTCGTTTTTGTTGTGAATATTTTCGAAGAATGGCATAAGTTAAGAGAAGTGTAAGTGATTCAATATGCTGCAGTTTAGTTGTTGTTATCAACCATCGTCATTGGTGTAGTGTGCTTCAAATGTGTTAAGTGCCCAAGAATAGTGTTAATTTTTGGTTGCTCGAGGACGAGCAAGAGCTTAAGTGTTGGGTGGTGATGTTTTGCTAAAAATTCATGTTTTTACATGTAATTTACCTTGCATTATACCTCGATCTTGTTAATTTTTTTGTGTATATTCGTGACTCAAGCTTAATAATATTATTTATATGTGTAGGAGTGATTTGGAAAGTTTTCATGCAAAGTGAAATAAAAATAAAAAATAAAAAAAGAAAAATCTAGATGAAGTATAAGTTTGGTGCCTAGGTCCTAGACAGCGAAGTGAGGTTCACTTTGCGAGACCGGGACCGGAGCAGAAGAAATCAAAAAAGTTCCCGACTGCAAAGTGAGGGTCACTTCGTGAGACCGGGACCGAAGCAGAAAATTTCAGCTTCTCCCATCCTTACTTGGAGAAGCCCAATTCGCCCCAACAAACCCTAAATACAACAAGAAAAGTGATTTTAAGGGGGAGACACTACTTTGGATGGAGAGAACACTTTGGAAAATTTATTTGGAAGCAAGAACATCACGTGGAATAATTTTTGGAGGAGAAAATCATCGAGTTCTTCATTCCTTCATCTTTTCTTTGTAATTTGTTTATGCAAAATACTTGAAAAATTGTTACTACAAACATGAGTGGCTAAGCACTCTAGTTTCTAGTGTTGTGGTTGACATGATTACTAACATTTATTAATTTCATCTTTGTTAATTCGGATCTTTTTACCTATTCAAGCACTTTAATTATGAAATGAGCGCTAAAAAGAAGTAAGGAGGGAATTTGGATGGCTTTAGAGTGGAACCAATGAAAGAAAGAAAGATGCATTTGTTTTGTAAAAGAATACACCACTAGTGAAAATTGTAAAGAAAAATATCTGAAAAAAGGAGAAAGAAAAATATGTAGATGAATAAATTGACATCTTGTTCTTGTTAGTGGGTATGAATTAAAGTAGTGTTTAAAGAAAACGGGATAGTCTTTTGGGTGATGTTGTTTGTGAAATTGAAGTTGGGATTGAAGAACATGTGCTTAAAGTTAATTAAGTGATGTGTTAAAGTGCTTAATATATCCTACCCGTCCCTTAACCCACATTACAACCATGAAAAAGTCCTAATTGATTTTAGATCGAGTGAGCCTACATTAGTAGAGATTTACATTAAAGGCAAGCATATGGTGCCAATTGCATGCATATGACTTCTTTTGTGAGAGTGAGTGATTTTCTTTTATATATATGAGTCCTTAAATATATTTTAGCATTTGATTTAAGTATGTGGATTCAAAATACTCTTTTGTTGTTGTTGTGAGGGCACATGGTTTCATGAGGGATAGGTAACCTTATTAGACTTCTCTAGGATGTTGGGTGTTCAAGCCATGAGCGCATTGTGACATTGAGTCGGTTTTAGAGGCTAGGAGTTTTATATGCATGTCGTCTTCGTTGTGAATATTTTCGAAGAATGACATAAGTTAAGGGAAGTGTAAGTGATTGCATATGCTACAGTTTAATTGTTGCTATCAACCATGGTCATTGGTGTAGTGTGCTTCAATTGTGTAAAGTGCCCAAGAATAGTGTTAATTGTTGGTTGCTCAAGGACGAGCAAGAGCTTAAGTGCGGGCTGGTGTTGTTTGGCTAAAAATTCATGTTTTTACATGTAATTTACCTTGCATTATACCTCGATCTTGTTAATTTTTGCGTGTATATTTGTGACTCAAGCTTAATAATGTTATTTATATGTGTAGTAGTCAATTGGAAGTGACTTGAAAAGTTTTCATGCAAAGTGAAGTAAAAAAAAAAAAAGGAAGAATCTAAATGAAGCATAAGTTTGGTGCCCTGGTCCCGGACAGCGAAGCAAGGTTCACTTCGCAAGATCGGAACAGGAGCAGAAGAAATCAGAAAAGTCCCAAACAGCGAAGCGAGGGTCACTTCGCGAGAGCGGAACCGGAGCAGAAAATTTCAGCTTCTCCCATCCTTATTTGGAGAAGCCCAATTTGCCCCAACAAACCCTAGCCGCTATAAATACATCAAGAAAAGTGCTTTTAAGGGGGAGACACTACTTTAGAAGGAGAGAACACTTTGGGAATATTATTTGGAGGCAAGAACATCACGTGAACAATTTTTGGAGGAGAAAATCATCGAGTTCTTCATTCCTTCATCCCTGATAAATTAGTTAATTGTTAAATATTTGGATAAGTAGCTTAGTAGATAAATAATATTTTTGATTATCTTGGACAGTTAATTAGTTTTAGTTTGCTTAGTTACGATTAATCTAAGTCTCTGTGATTTCGACATCCGACTTTTGAGTCACTTTATTACTTGACGGCCACGTATACTTGCGTGTACCTGGGGAACCAATACTAGGTATACCATAACTATTCAGATCAAAAGTTTTTTCTTCTAGAAAAATGACTTAGCAAGAGAGGTAAGAGGTCCCTTGAGGATGAACAAACTTATACTTCCCAATTTTAGGAGAAGGAAAAAAAAGTACTCAGACTTTGGTTTTTTGAACCACAATGAGCTGCTGAACTACATAATATAGTATAAGAAAGCAGGAAAATTGTTGTCTGAGCTCTTTTGTAGTGTGTTCCTAATATCCCAGGTGTAAAGGTCAATGACCATCAGGTATAATAGGAGGTTTTTAACATTTCTAGATTTTTGTTAAGGAGGTAAGGGCCATGCTCGCTCATTTCTCCCATGCTTTTCCCTTGTAGTTTTTGTCGGAGGTAAGGTTTATGTCTCCCTCAATATATTTCTTTCTTTCTTCAATAATATACAAGGTAGGAGTCCACGCTAAACCCTTCATCACCATGAAAGGTTGAAGCCTGGGCGGATGGATTTAATAAAAAAAGAAAGAAGTATAACACATCAGTTCAAACTTTTCATTCAATGACGCACGAGGAGAACTTGTGAGTTATGGAAAAGGTGAAAAAAAAACCTTCAGATTCACCAGTCATATTAATTCGTATAGAAAGTGAAAGCTAAAACCAGTATGAACTACAGTATTTAGGAATTTTCTCGGTTACACATGTTAATATCAAATTGATGAACAATATAACCATTCATTCAACGGTACTTAATTAACTAGACTTGCTGCATAATGAACTTCCCTTTATTTTAATCTTACACCGCCGCTTGAGTGAACAAGTTGGGAATACAACTTAGCAGCCAAATACTTCAAATACTTGGCCTAAATAACGCTAATACCCTTTTGAAGTTTGCCTTCTTCCGGAAGTGGACGGAGTGGGATGCTTGGTTCATTCTTGAAGTAATTCTCAGGATCCACTTTACTCTTAATCTCCACCAACCTATCAGAATTCTCCTTGAAATACTTGTCTCCATATCCTTTCCCCTGTAAATAGCTGTTCTTTCCGTGGTGATTGATTCCCAGATCAAAGACTTTGAAGTTCAAATATGCTTGCCTAGGGAACTTGGACACAAAAGGAGTCATGATGTCATAGAGCTTTCTTGTTAAACCACTGTAATAGTATTCAGCTTCAAATCCATGCTCTATCCAATCTGTTCCATACATGATATTTGCTATGTTTCCTGCTCTACGAGGAAACGGTTTATCGTCAGGTGAAATCTCACACATTTTCCTCCATAAGGGTAGAAAAACATGTAAGGAGCCTCTAGTTCAACCATCTTCTTGAATATCAACTTTAGTCCTTCTTTTCGTATAGACCTCTGGAGATAGTCTGATTTCATCTTGCTATGATACAGTTCTGGAGGTGTTCTATTGAGTAGAACTTCGGTGGATGTACCATTATTAATGGAGAAATTTTCCCAATATACTACTGATTCAATCCAACTTACCTCGTTGTATGGGGTCGAATACGATCGCTTGCATAGGGAGCACCGGTTTCGGATTTTGACGACCTGCGTCAATTGAGGCCGCCATCCGGTAGGTCGAGACCGGTACATCGAGAAGGGAAGTCCGAGATCGGACGTCATTAGGACGAAGCTCGAAGCCAAGGCGTCCGAGACAAGATTGTCGAGGCCGATCCGGGTAAAACATCTTATGGTAAAAATATCAGATTTGCGTAACAGAAGGACCGGAAATCTCGTGATATGAAAATATATCCGCGGGAATCACGGCTCAAATCAGCAAAGATGTTGAACTCATTAATTTTAGAGATTTTTTACCTTGTAAATAGGTCTTTTACCTTGTGTAAAATTATTTCCCTTCCTATATAAATAAGGACCCTACTGTAAAAAGGGACAGAGAGAAGACACGATAAATATACAAAGTTTGGCATATTTTAACTACTATCTTTATCAATATTAATTTCATTCTTGTTCATCTTAGAAGATTCCGTCACAGTTGAGTTATTCAATATTGGTGGTTTGCTTACTCTCTTACTTGTTGAACTTAGTCTTTACTTATCGTTCATTTATTAATTGTATTAAACCGAGTCACATATTCTTAAAATCACATATAAATTTAATTGTTACTGGTAATTAAGGGTAAACAGTTTGGCGCCCACCGTGGGAATAAGGATAATAGTGAACGTTTGATACAATTTTCTATCACACACACTATTTTGCGCTTGTTCTTTGCATAATCTTTTGGTTTCAGGTCATAACACAATCATGTCGCATTCACAATCTGTACCTCAGTTCATCAATGGCGAGTTTGAACACCAGGGCGAAAACAACAACGTGATGCCCGATAATGAATTCCGGTCGACGCCAATTCTCAAATGGCGATCGATGTAGATCAGACTTCTAGCCCATCGAACAGTGTTCAAAGAGAATACCGCTCAACAGTTCAAAACGACGAGGGAGACGGGATTAGTCTCAAAATGATATTTGACATGTTACAAGCCTAGCAAGCGGTCATCGCTCAATTGCAAAGTCGCAGTCAGGTTTCGAATAGGGTTGAAGCCGGCCCTTCTCGGGAAGTCATCCCCGAAAATGAACCAGTCATGGCGGAACCAAATGGAAACGGATCGGGGGAAAATTCCGGGATCATGAAGATGCTAGAAGAACTGACCAAGAGAGTCGAGTCTGGCGAGAAGAAGATCGAAGCCAATGACAAAAAGGGAAAAACATACAATTCGAGGGTGCATCAGATTCCAGGAGCACCCCCGGTGTTGAAAGGCTTAGAGTCAAAGAAATTCGTGCAAAAACCTTTCCCATCAAGCTTTGCCCCAAAACCTCTACCAAAGAAGTTTCGCATGCCGGAATTTCCCAAATACAACGGGACATCTGACCCAAATGAGCATGTAACAGCATATACATGCTCCATAAAGGGAAATGATCTCGAAGATGATGAAATTGAGTCCGTTCTCCTGAAGAAATTCGGAGAGACCTTGTCCAAGGGGGCAATGACTTGGTATCATAATCTGCCCCCGAATTCCATCGATTCTTTTGCCATGCTTGCGGATGCCTTCGTAAAATCTCATACGGGTGCCATCAAAGTAGAGACGCGGAAGTCAGACTTATTTAAAGTAAGGCAAAGAGATAACGAGATGCTTAGGGAGTTTGTATCTCGTTTTCAGACGGAACGGATGGACCTACCACCGGTCACCGATGATTGGGCTGTACAGGCCTTCACCCAAGGACTCAACGCTCGAAGTTCAACGGCTTCACAGCAGCTAAAGCAGAGCCTGATTGAATATCCGGCCGCCACATAGGCGGATATACACAACAGATATCAATCGAAGATTAGGGTTGAGGATGATCAACTTGGAGCCCCCTCGGGATCCACTTACCCTATCAGAACTCATGATAGGGTTCAAAAAGATATTTATCGAGAACCAAGATCAAGCAGAGACAGGCATCGGCTATACCCTGGAGACCGAAGGGCCATTCCGGTAAAACAGGCTTCCCCGAGACGAGAAAGGAAAAACGATCCTAATCGGAGTAACCGAAGACAATTGGCAAGAAACAACTTCGTGACAACCACTGGCCCTCGGGAAGCACCGCGACTGTCTGAGTATAACTTCAACATTGATTCGGCTACTCTCGTATCGGTCATCGGTCGCATTAAGGATACTAAGTGTCCTTGACCGCTG
Source organism: Nicotiana obtusifolia (assembly GCA_002018475.1). NCBI lineage: Eukaryota > Viridiplantae > Streptophyta > Magnoliopsida > Solanales > Solanaceae > Nicotiana > Nicotiana obtusifolia. Next base: position 7,267 of record MCJB01026927.1, on the reverse strand, counting down.
CAATCGGACCCAGCTAAAAGAGATCCCAATTTGATATGTAAATATCATGGCACACATGGGCACAGGACCGAGGATTGTCGATAGCTGAGGGAAGAGGTGGCGCGGTTGCTCGAAAATGGGCACCTTCGAGAATTTTTGAGCGACCGAGCCAAAAACCATTATGGGAACAGGAATAAGCCATTGAACCAGGAGGAACCTCAGCACGCGATCAACATGATAATCGGTGGGATAGATACGCCCCAAGGCCCGGTATTAAAACACACTAAAATATCTATCACCTGAGAAAAGCGCACTCGGGATTATGCGATGGAGGGAGATTTGTACTTCAGCGAAGGGGATGCAGGAGGAATCATGCAACCCCATAACGACGCCTTAGTAATATTGATACTTCTACACAAAACTAAGGTGAAGCGTATACTTGTTGATCCTGGTAGTTCAGCTAATATAATCCGATCATGGGTTGTCGAACAGCTCGGATTGACAGACCGGATCATTCCTGAAGTTTGAATTCTCAACGGTTTCAACATGGCTTGCGAGACAACCAAAGGGGAAATAATGGTGCCGGTGAACACCGCCGGTACTGTTCGGGAAATAAAATTCTGCGTGATCGAAGGACATATGAGGTACAACGCCTTGCTCGGGAGGACGTGGATTCATGATATTAGAGCAGTACCCTCAACACTGCACCAAATGTTGAAATTCTCATCGACTGATGGGATCATAACTATTTACGGAGAACAGCATGCTGCGAGAGAGATGTTCGCAGTAGAAGAAGCAGTGCCGAAAATGACCGCTCCTTCCCAAAGAACCAAATAGCAATCACAGGCACCACCTTCAACAAACGAAGGTGAGCAGGATCATCTCGAAGATGACGACTATGGGGTTCCTCGGTCATTCATCGGACCCGATGAATCCGATGCAACCAAGTCAACGATCGAGGAACTCGAGCAAATTTCACTCCGAGGCGACTCGCCGTATCGAAAGGTATACCTGAGCTTGGGCCTAAGCTCCGAGCTCAGGGCCAAACTTATTTAGTTTCTTTTAGCTAACGAAGATTCTTTTTCTTGGTCCCATCTTGACATAACAGGGATACCACCGGAAATCACAACTCACAAACTGAGTATCGATCCGAAATTTCGGCCGGTCAAGCAAAAGAGGTGGCCTTAATCCGAAGTCAAACAAGCATTCATCAAGGATGAGGTAACTATCTGTATGGGGTCGAATACGATCGCTTGCATAGGGAGCACCGGTTTCGGATTTTGATGGCCGGCGTCGATTGAGGGCGCCATCCGGTAGGTCGAGACCGGTACATCAAGAAGGGAAGTCCGAGATCGGACGTCATTAGGATGAAGCTCGAAGCCAAGACGTCCGAGACGATATTGTCGAGGCCGATCCAGGTAAAACATCTTATGGTAAAAATATCAGATTTGCGTAATGGAAGGACCGGAAATCTCGTGATATGTAAACATCTCCGCGGGAATCGCGGCTCAAATCAGCAAAGATGTTGAACTCATTAATTTTAGGGATTTTTTACCTTGGAAATAGGTCTTTTACCTTGTATAGAATTCTTTCCCTTCCTATATAAATAAGCAGCTGATAATTGGTAGAAAAAGTACTAATTAATGTATAAGTTATCCCATATTTAGCTCTTGTTTGTGTGGATTTGGATGTTAATCACATTGATTCATGTTAATATAATGTGTTTTTATGTGTAGGAATGACTTAAAAGCAATCGGGGACGAAATCGGGGAAGAAACAAGCTAAAACGAGAAGAAACGAACAAAGGAGGAAACCAGGCCACAGGCCAGCGCCCAGCGCTGCCTGTGGCGCTGGAGACAGAAACAAAGGGAAAGGCCACTGCCTTCAGTCCCCTGGATAGCGCCCAGCGCCCCCCAGGGGACTGATTTCGGGAATTGTCTCCTACTTTGTCTAGAAGACCCCTAAACCGACCCAAAACCTTCCCAACTCCTATATAAACATCCCTAAACCCATTTTGAAGAAAAATAACGTGATTTTGGGAGCAAAAGGAAGCGAGGAACATCAACAACAACAAGAAATTCTCATTTCATCAAGCAAAACCAGTATCTCTATTTTAGTTTTTCTTCATTAGTTATTTGATTTTGTTGAACATGAGTGGCTAATCACCCCTTGTTCTGGGGTTTTGATTAGCCATGAATATTGTGGTTCTAACTTGATAATTTTGTTTTAATAGTTAATGTGGCTAAGATTGTTTCTTCAATTCTATGCTTAATTTCTTAATTGTTTTGGCCATCAATTAAGTTCTATCAATTATCTATGCTATGTTTGGGAAAACTAAGTCTAGACTAGAATAAGAATTGAAGAAAGCATGTTCTTAACTTTGTTAAAAAGAGCGGATTCGTGGTTAAAATAGGAATATATTTAATCACCATGCTTAATTATATAAATCGTGTTCTTCATGCATTCTTAATAGATTAATTCCATAGGAATATAGGCATTAATTTTGTTAAGAATAGACGAATAGTACTTCGGAAGAAGGCTATGAGTATCATTATCGATTAATTAGCAATCTTACATTAACTATATGAACGATAAAATCAATTAGAACGCAATAGGATTGGCAATAGAATCGCAACCCTGGAATATTTGTTTTATTGATATCTAAACACATACTTGTTCATTATAATTCTTAGATTTAATTTCGAGTTAAAATTTAGCATAAACTATAAATTCAACTTGATCATTGCTTGATAAAATAACGATATTAGTTGTTATAAAGTAGTTAATTTAAGTCCCTTGGGTACGATAATCCTGACTCATTGTCCTATATTACTTGTCGATCACGTATACTTGCGTGTGCGTAAGGAAGCAACAAGTTTTTGGCGCGTTGCCGGGGACTTAAAATTTTACTACTTTATCAATTACAGCTTTTATTTGTTATTTAAACAAGTTTTATTAATCGGCTCACGTTGTTTGCTTTGACTTAGGCTTTTCTGTTGAATGCGGAGAACGAGAAGTGCAAACAACCTACTTCCCTTTGATCCAGAGATTGAACGTACCTTACACAGACTAAGGAGGGAGGTAGACGCCAGGACCAGGAATAACCCAGAGCTGGATATAGTTGAGCAACCGCAACCTATTGCTATGGCAGGAAACGTAGAAAGGGCGGTGATCGAAGCTGCAAGGCCTAATCTGGCCAACATGACTCAGGCAATTGTCAAACCTGAGATCACAGGACACTTTGAGCTGAAGCAGTATATGGTGCAACTTATCCAATCTATGGGCCAATATGTGGGGCTACCTCACGAAGACCCACAGCGACACATTCAGAACTTCTTGGAGATCACAGACACGTACAACTACCCGAATGTGTCAAAGGACTATGTGAGATTAACTTTGTTTCCCTTTTCTCTGTTGGGGGAAGCAAAAGAGTGGCTGCAAAAGGAGCCAGCAAACAGTATATACACATGGGATGACTTGGCAAGAAAGTTTCTGATAAAATTCTTCCCTACCAAGAAAACCAAATCACTGAGAAGTCAAATTTTGGGCTTTGAACAGAGAGAGGGGGAAACCCTTAGACAGGCATGGGAGAGGTACAAAAAGTTACTCAAAGACTGTCCACACCATTGCCAAACAGATGAGGTACTCGGGCATACATTTGTTGACGGTTTAGATGAAGCCTCCAAGATGAACCTTGGTTCAGCATGCGGTGGAAGTTGCATGGCTAAACCTTACAGCGAAATCCAACTTTTATTGAACAACTTTATAGCCAATGACCATAATTGGCAAGGTGATGGTGACTCACGCAGGGCCATAAAGCAGAAAGGAGCAGGTTTGATAGAGTTGGATGACTTAGCAGCCATGAGAGCAGAAATGGCCAAATTGGCAAATCAGATGAACTGAATGAATATGCAGCAGGTTCAACAAATGTCAATATGCTGTGAGATGTGTGGCGATAACCACACAAGTGATATGTGTCCCATCAACCCAGACTCTATATATTATGTGGGTCAACAAAGCAGGGGTCCCGGGAATCAACATGCACAGTATGGAAATTCCTACAATCCAAATTGGAGGAATCATCCTAATTTTTCATGGGGAGGTAATCAGCCGCAGCAGAATATGAACAGACCACAGGGAAATTATAACCAATCACAGAGGCAACCTCCTCAATCTGAGGATAACACAAATGAATTACTAAAGCAGCTGGTGCAGGATAACAAACAATTCAGAACGGAGTATCAAACCCTCACTACTACAGTTAGAAATTTGGAACGCCAGTTGGGGCAATTGGCCGGAGCACAGAATACTCGACCTGCTGGGGCACTACCCAGCGACACTGAAGCTANAAGTGTGGGGTATTGATAATGTGTAGAAGAGTGCTAAATTAATGTAACTTATCCCATATTTTAACTCTTGATTGTTTGGATTTGGATGTTAAATCATATCGATTCATGTTAATATAATGTGTTTTATGTGTAGGAATAAGATTAAAACAATCGGGGACGAAATCGGGGGAGAAAGCAAGCCAAAACAAGAAGAAAGAAGCACAAAAGAGGGAACCAGGCCACAGGCCAGCGCCCAGCGCTGCCTGTGGCGCTGAAGACAGAAGCAAAGGAAAAGCACACTGCCTTCAGTCCCCTGGGGGACGCTGGGCGCTGCCCAGGGGGCTGATTTCGGGAATTGTCTCCTACTTCGTCTAGAAGACCCCTAAACCGACCCAAAACCTTCCCAACTCCTATATAAACATCCCTAAACCCATTTTGAAGAGATATAACGTGATTTTAGGAGCAAAAGGAAGCGAGGAACGTCAACAACAACAAGAAATTCTCACTTCATCAAGCAAAACTAGTATCTCAATTTTAGTTTTCTTCATTAGTTATTTGATTTTGTTGAACATGAGTGGCTAATCACCCCTTGTTCTGGGGTTGTGATTAGCCATGAATATTGTGTTTTTAACTTGACGGATTTATTTTAATAGTTAATGTGGCTAAGATTGTTTCTTCAATTCTATGCTTAATTTCTTAATTGTTTGGCCATCAATTGAGTTATATCAATTTATCTATGCTATGTTTGAGAAAACTAAGTGTAGATTAGAATAAGAATTGAAGAAAGCATGTTCTTAACTTTGTTAAAAAGAGCGGATTCGCGATTAAGATAGGAATATACTTAATTGTCATGCTTAATTGTATAATCGTGTTCTTCATGCATTCTTGCTAGATTAATTCCATAGGAATATAGGCATTAATCTTATTAGGAATAGGCGAATAGTACTTCGAAAGAAGGCTATGAGTATCATTATCGATTAATTAGCAATCTTAAATTAACTATATGAACGATAAGTCAATTAGAACGCAATAGGATTAGGCATAAAATCACAACCTTGGAATCTTGGTTTTATTGCTTACAAAATACATAATTGTTCTTGCAATTCCTAGATTAAATTAGAATTATAATTTAGACTAAACTATATACTAACTTGAACTTTGCTTGATTAAATAACGATATTAGTTGTTATAAAGCAGTAACTTAAGTCCCTTGGGTACGATAATCCGGACTCATTGTCCTATATTACTTGTCGATCACGTATACTTGCGTGTGCGTAAGGAAGCAACAATTTTTTGGCGTCGTTGCCGGGGACTTAAAATTTTACTACTTTATCAATTACAGCTTTAATTGTTATTTGTTCAAGCTACACTCGACTGACGTTGTTTGCTTTGACTTAGGCTTTTCTGTTGAATGCGGAGAACGAGAAGTGCAAACAACCTACTTCCCTTTGATCCAGAGATTGAACGTACCTTACACAGACTAAGGAGGGAGGTAGACGCCAGGACCAGGAATAACCCAGAGCTGGATATAGTTGAGCAACCGCAA